>VXBZ01003327.1:94095-350500 GCA_013399135.1 Heliornis fulica
ATATAGTCCTGTGGAAAACTTAGCTTTTTTTTTTTGGAGGTATATGAGCAAGATAGAGATGACTAGGAACAACAACGAAAATGCAAGTGGTTAGGCAAAGCAAAGGTGCTTTTCATCCATTACTGTCTGTGGCTATCTACTTGAGCAAACTACTTCCCGGCTCCAACCCATGCGTGTTTACCCTGTGGAAGCAAGTACTTGTCTGCCTTTGCAGTCCAGCTTCTCCTGAAGACAAAGCACCTTGCCAGGAATTCAGAAGAACAGAATACTTTTGAGTTGCTTGAGTTTGAAAGGAGTATTTTGATTAGGCACCACTGTATAAAGAGAGAGGGAAACAAAGGAGGAATAAGCACAGCTTTCTGTTAAACCAGAGGAATGTAGCACTCAAAACACTTATGTCAATTTAATCCCTTTCCTCTGAGGGTAAACATATTACCACTAAACTTACAGGGATCTTAATTCAATTGGCTAGGGCATTAGCTGTAGATAAAAAAAAAAGTCATTGCCTGAATTTAGAGTGATTAAAAATATTACAAAATCTGTGTCTGATTTAAGCTTCAATAATGGGCATTTTTCAAATCAGTGTTTGGAAACCAGATAAAGAAGTTACTAAGTGCATCAGTCTTGTCATGGCAGGGGCTGGGGCTAACAGGGAAGAGATTGGTTTGGTTTTTAAAGGGGAGTGTATAGGGGGTGGTTCACAGCCACTGGCTTGTCCATGCTATGTCTCTTAATGTCATGGGGATAGTCCAAGGTGACAGTTGTAGGTTTGGGCAGTAGAATTAGCTCAGCAAGATGCAGAGGGGTCAGGAACCTGCTTTGACTTACCTGGTGGCAGTCTGAAAACTTACAAATAAGAATGTCAAAGCTATCAAAGGAGGTTACAGAGTAAAACCTAATTCCAAGTTTCTCAGAGCAAAGAGAGCAGGAATTCCAGGAAAACAACATTTTAAAAAACAACCCCTCAAAAATGCTTATCAATGAGGCTATTAACCCAAGGCTCAGCCACTTACCTCTCTACTGCTTTCTTTTTACTTCCAAAGCACATCACATCTTTTATGTGAAAAAGATTCCTTCTGTCTTGATGCTTGGCATTTAGCCCTGTGCAAATGCCAAAACCCAGGGATTAAATGGTGAAAAGGGGCAGGAGGGCTTACTACCTCTCTGCCAGCTGGGAGCTCTGCCAGCTCGACTTGGAACATACTTCTGAGTAGATTTAAAATCTCTGTCAATGACGGGAGCATGGTTTTTCCAGTGCTTAAACTTCTGCTATCATTAACGTGGAAAGAGCTAGCAGTAATAAGCAAGGTTCCCATCACAGAGCCACTCTCAGAGCTTGTAGACACTGCAGATGCAGCACTTCTGGTCCCTGCTGTCCTCACCCTTCTGCAGAAGGGGATGAAAGGGAAGTGCAGCCTCCTGTCCTGGGATGAAGGGGTTTAGAAAGGCAGAGTTGAGAATTCTATCAACACTCCCTCCAGGGCTTTTGAAGGATGACCGGTGCTGGGACAGTCTCAGATGGATGCTGAGATGCTGTGACTTGGTTTTCTTCAGAACTGATGCTCCTGTAATACTTGTTGGCTGCTGTCTTGGCTTGTTGGTACTTTTTGAAAGCAAGTTGCTTCTTCTCAGCAGGGACCTTGAAATAAGTGCTTTGAGCATTGGGGTTTGTAATAGCAAACCAGCAAATGTGGGGAACTGGTGAGAGAAGAGGAGTGCGAGGAGGAAAGTGGATGGTTGCAGGCTTACTGAGATTTTTCACTACAGACAGTTGCAAGTAATGTGCTGACAGGGTTCTCAGCCACTGCAGGCTTGTCTTAGCCTACCAGTTCCTACGATGTATTCTCATGTTACTTTCATTTTTTCCCTCCAGAGCCTGCACTGATGTTACTTCCACTATGCCAAGATGCCCTACAGAATCCTCTAAAATTGAATCACTGGGGCCACACATTTAGCCATGGGCTGACTTTGAGAGCAATTTTACCCAAACAAATGAGGACGGCACTAATGAAAAATAAGCTTATAGGACAACTTTTCCTGCCAGGATCTCACCCAGAGCAACAGTGGCACATGACAGGAATTCTACAAACCCAGCTCAGATGCTGCTGTGTCTTCCAGAAGCACCCAAGCTCCACATTTGACACAAAGTGCCTTGAGGCCTCTCCTGTTGGCCAGATTTCTGTGGACTGTCAGCCCAAAGCTGAAAGTCCAGAGTCCAAGTTGTGTAGTAGGGATTCAGGATCTCGCACTGAGGCACCTCATGTGTCTGACAACTTGACTCACACTGATGAGGAAGGACGGGCCACAATGGTTGATGTTGGAGGGAAGCCAGGTTCAAGAAGAAGTGCTGTTGCTGCTGCTGTGGTCCGCCTGGGTGAGAAGGCATTTGGGATGGTGAGGCAGAACCAGATGAAGAAGGGGGATGTGCTGGCAGTAGCCCAGATAGCAGGAATTCAGGGGGCCAAGCTGACCAGCCAGTTGATCCCCTTGTGTCATAACATCCCCCTCAACCATGTTGAGGTGTCTCTGAGCCTGGATGAGGCCAGATATGCAGTGGTGATTCACAGCTCCTGTCAGACCTGGGGGAGGACAGGTGTGGAGATGGAAGCTCTGACAGCTGCCAGCCTGGCTGCCCTAACAGTGTACGACATGTGCAAAGCAGTTACTCATGACATTGTGATTGAGGAGGTGAAGTTACTAAGTAAGACAGGTGGGCAGAAGGGAGACTTCTCAAGGGTCTAGATCATATCCATATACCTCCAGGCAACCACTGCTGATGTTCAGCCTCTTACAGAACTACTTCTGCTCAGCTGCTAGTCTTGGAGATCTCAGCACATGTACCTATACAACAACCCAATGACTCCAGTTTTGCCTTACCCCATCATCTTCCTGCTGGGTGAACAGTGGAACCACTTATGCCTGTTGGTAACAGAGTGGGTTTTCAGAGGACAGACTTCTTCACTCGCCACCACCGTCATTTCAGTGTCCTCACCATGACAGAATTTCTTCCCTTCTTGCTGTTAAATATTCACAGCTGCTGTCATCGCACCGTGCAACTGTCATCTCTGGAAATGACGCGAGTGCTGTAAGTGATGTTATTTGGCAACTATTTTTAAGTCAGGGTTTAAGATCTCAGAATTGTGTCTGTCCACCTGTCCCCATGACCTCCTGAGTTGACTTCATAGGGCAACAGTGAGAAAAGTCACAGTTCAGATACCTTACCATACGGCAGAGGTTATAACTGGGACAGCCAGGACTGGAGAAGCAGCTTCCATCCATCCCTTTGCATTGCCACCGCTTCCCATGGCTGCGAGTGGTAAATACCCACCTACCAGTTTCAGAAGGGAAAGGAACAAAAATGATGCCAGCTGCCTAGTTCTCTGCCCGGAGTGCTCTGTCAACCATTACCTAGAAATCCCTGGGTTTGGAAGAGTTATTTTGCTGTTCCAAAAGACAACTTTGACAATGTTGGAAGCATGTTCCAGCATTGTGACCTTAGCCCTCAAATACAGCAAGAGCTTGTGTCTGCATGTTTGAGGGCTTGGTTATGCCATGCATAGAAATGGATGTCACACCAAGTCCCAGAAGACTCCCAAGCTTTTAATCCTTACAGCACAGCTTCTAGTAACCAGCAACCACCACAGTCCTGACAAATTAAACCAACTTTAACACTGGTAGCCCTTTGGAAGAATAAGGTAGTCATTGTTGCCTTAGCCAGAGGGTTTTCCTGCATGTCTCTCTAATTTCCTTTCATGAAGTCATCCAGCCTCACAGCACTTAAGTGTCCCCAGAAATGGGCCTGTGGCCACTGTCTTGTAGCATTAAACAGAGCTCTGATAAGGAATTACTTGACATTATCTGGGATAGTCAGTTGTTGTTAATACTGATGGATCTTTTTCGAACATTAACTTAAATGCTCTACACAGGCCATGTTCAACCTTGGTTTACTGGTTTTCTACTCCTTATGGCTAATGTGAAGGTACAGATGATTCAGGGTGCTCCCTCTCCACACGCACAAAGACAGCTCTAATGACACCAGAGAGGCTACTGGAAAAGCATTTCAGGCTTTACAAATAGGTGCCTCTCGCCAAAAAGAAGATTAAATTATTGTGACCATCAGTATAAAGCACATACCCCGTTGTCACACACATACTGCTCACATAAAGTAAGCACAGGTCTGAGGCAATAGGTTTTATTACAACATTTTCACAAATCTTATACATGAGCTTCCCCAAATAGTATGTTTTCCACTGCAGATGAATTAATTTGATTCTTTTTCCACTGTCACTGAGAAAAGGGCACCTGCAGAGAGAGCTGAAAGGGGAAGGAGTCTGGAAAGCTTGGTGCCCAAATTCAGTAAACAGCTGTAGACCTGCACTGGCTGGCAATAGTCCCAGTTCCCTTGATGTCTGTGATCTATGTCAGTAGTAGGGGGCCCTCCTGCTCCTACCCAGCACAACCACATTGAGTGCCAACCATCCCCCTGAACCTGCAAACAGGGGAGACCATGTTCAGCTGTGCCCATGGTGCAGAAATTTCCCTAGAACAGTGTGGAAACAGATTGACAGGCAGAGGAAGCACGCAAACAACCTGCTACGTTAACCAATTTACACAAGCACTTAATTCCATCCCTCCCCACGCCCTGCCCTGCCCAACTTCACCCAGGCTCTAGCCAGTTTTAAAAACTGAAAAGAAACTAGATGTACTATACAGTAGTAATAAATTGATGCTTTGCAGCATGTGGTTTTTTTTGGCTTCCGAGAAGTTTACTGCCATGCTGTGAAGCTCACACGGAGAATTGAAGACCATGCAAGGGACTAACTACAAAGCACATGCACAACTGCCATGCACGTGTTACAACTTACACACACCTTACTACTTACGCACATGTCACTGCTGTCTTGGGTTGAGAGTGGCTGAAAGCTGTGGGTAAGTGGGCTCTGGTGCCATTTTCTGCTCATGTTGCGTTATCAAGTCTTGGAACTCTGCACGTTTGTAGGCAACGAACCAAGCAGGAGTCAAGAACATTTTGCAAGAGAAGTGAGCTGATAACGCTGTATGTTTCAGTGGTGCTGGGTGGGCAGTGATGTAACATACGTTGATGAGGTGACTTCTTTTTTTGGAGGCTTGCTTTTTTCTTTTTGTTGTCCACTGCATTTTTAATAAATACCAGTTATAACAGAAGATGTCTCGCATTACTTCAGGTACACTTCCTGTCACTTCAAAGGAAAACCTACATAGGTTTTTTTCATCCATGAGCTTCTACGTATAGTTAACTAGGACAAGCAACAGGATAGACTTTGCAAGTTCCTGTGATTACCCAGCAGTTAGCAAGGGCTCAGTCATAGTAACTTATTACTATGAGGATTCAGTTATTTCTGTTGAAAGTCATCTTTATCCATCTCTTTTAAAACTGTGCAATCCCGTAGGCTTAGCATCATCATTTGTGATATCTCACCATTATCCCAGCCCCTCCCACATGCCTGTTCAGAGTCTGTGGCTGCATATAACAGTGCTGCATTGCAATGCAGCGTATTGTAAGGAACTGGTGCTCCCAGAGCTGTCCCTCTTGGTCTGAGTGGCCATGCACTGAAACTGGGTATGGAGAAATACCTGTAGAGAAGCCCATCTGCCCTGAATCATGAATAATTCTAAAGGAAGATTCCCTTTCTGATCCATCCCAGGAAGGCTCTTATAATATCCAGAAGGCCCATTCCTACCTGAGACTGTGTAGATGGTTGAGCTGTTTGCTTAATCAAGCCCTGCACAGGGGCAAGAGCAGGAGGTGCTCAGCAGGAGGGTGCCGGTCCCCTTCTCTCCAGGTACAGCTTCCAAACACTGCTGGATCCTGGGGTGCTGGCACAAAGCTTTGCATCCTTTTCCTAGGAGCTTCTTCCTAATTTGGAACTAGGTTTTTGATTTAACCAAATGAAAGGGTGCAAGGCACCGAGGAGCCCACCACCACCATCACCTCCTCCTGAAGGGTGCTCCGAGAGCACAAGTCACAGCTCTAACTGCCCAACACAACACGAATGCAAACACTGCGGGTGAGCAGCCCTCATGCCTTGGGTGCAGCACAGCTTTTGCCTGCTGGAAACTCTCACCTGTCCCAGCTGATGTCCCATTTATGATCGGTTCACTACTAACCCAGCCTGTGTCTTTTCATGGCAGCTCAGCCTGCCTTTCCCTTCATGGCCACATCCTAAGGCCACTTATCCCACCCTCAGGCTGCCTGGGAAACCAGGAAAAAAACAGATGCAGCATATAAAGGAAAGCCAGCGGAAGCTTGTCACTCAAAGACACAAAATCTATGTCAGAGCTGCTTTTTCAGAAAGTGCTGGGGGACAAAGAGCAGAGAGTAGAGGGAAGATGTAGACTGAAATACCTTAGGAAGGGACCTCTTCTTTTGAGTTGGGACCACTCAAAACCAGACACTAAAAGCAGCAACAGCTGGGCCCTAAAAGGGGGAGTGAGTGTTTTAGCTATTCTAAGCCACTGTTGCCCTGCAGTAATTCTCCCCAAGTCACTGACATTACTCAGCTTTACATGGGATTTGATGGAACAGAACCTGGCCCTTTGTCCCACCCCTTCCTTGGCCCATCACTGGTTTGCAGCTCCTCCTGGCTGGCTCAGCAGCAGCTACACAGGCATGTAACAGCTTAAGAATGGCTCTAACACCATGTGTGCTTTGGCCAGGGTACAGGACTGCTGATTACTACATGGAAACAGTTCACATCTCTGTGCTTGCTAGAGCCTTGCTCCAAGGGAATCTTTGCATTTCAGGGAACCTAAAAGCAGTTGGAGGAGTTGCTGGTTGCACTGGGTTGAGTAGGCTTGCACCAGGTTAGAACTTAACATTAAAGGCTCCTTCACCTTTGTCCTCAAGAGCCAGAGGCTCTGAGGAGCACTGCGAAGCCACGACAATGGCTGGCAAGTGGAGTGGCCGAATTCTTTTCCCCAGGCTGGCCTGAAGGGCGAGCTCAGTGTACACTGTCTTAAGCACCGATTCTCATTTCGGTGACAAGAAGCTTATACATAGATAGCTGAGACACAGCACAGCTATCTCCACTGCCCTCCATTCCTCCATGTTGCCAGGGCCATGTTTAGAAAGCTTTCAGATTAGCTTCTCTGTTTTTGTACTCACCCTGTGTGGTCCTTAGGAGCGAAGGGCACTCCAAGTAACAGTGTGGAGCAGCTGAGCGCAAGCTTACCCCATGGCCCCAGCACCCCGAGGTGCTGCTGAGCCTTGCTCCGAGCACATCTGTGCAACAAACGGGGCATTGCTCAGCTTCACACTCACAGCCTGACTGCAATGTCATGGCCATGGCCATCCGGCAAGCTGCCTGGTTCCTGTGGCAGTCTGAGGTGCCATCCACACAATGTCTGCTCCATCCTGCCTCCTCATCCTGAAGAAAGCTTCACACATCATTATTGCTTAAGGGTTGCTCCCAGGAGAACCCCAAATTTGGAGCAGTGTTATAGACACAATTACTTCATCCATAGCTCCATCAACAGACAGGGCATAGAGACACCTGGAGATCCCACTCAAACCCAGAAACTCAGTATCACTGTGCTTATCCCACATGGATTCAGTCTTAAACCCAACAGAAACCCTCCCTTCTATACCCATGATGCTTTCAGTGTGCTCAGCTGAAAGAACATGAAGCCAGAAAAAGCAAAAATTGTAGTTGCAATATCAAGGGCAGCTGGGCTGTGGTGTGACAGAAGGTGGGAGAGGAAGAGACAACAGAAGGGCCAGGCAACTGTAAAGTTGTGTTAATATTGTGCTTGGGAGATGCTGTCAGGTACCCAGCTGCTCCATCAGTAGTGCCCCATGCCCATTTCCAGCTGTTGCATGTTGTGGCAAAGTTCCATCAACATCAGCAGAGGTGTGCAGCATCATACCCTCTGCTCCCACCACCCTGGGAGAGAGGAGTTACAGCTGCACAGCTCTGACCTGCCCTTAATGCCACGTTCCAAGGCCTTAACAAAGTTCATTTCATTAACAGGGTCCTTTCAGCACTGGAGCTCCTCTTTGCACAGAGTTGCAGCAAGACTGGGATTGCCACTGTCTCAAGGCAGCGTGTGGAGCTGCATCCTTCTCCCACTACCTCCCTCCTGTCCCATCCCACTGCCTCCCCAGCTGCCACCTAGAGTCTCCACATCTCGGAGAGCTGCGCTTCCCCACCCTGGGCCTGACGCTGAATGGAAATGTTTTAGCTCTGTGTGGCTCATTTGGCTTCTGCACATCAACTCCTGGGGCCATCCTAAACCCAGATCCAAGAAATGAGCTGAGGGAAGGGAATGATTTCTGCTGCCCCTGAAGCCTCATCTCTCCTATTGTAGCTAGCAGCTTGAAAGGCTCCATCCTGCCAAGACTGAGTCTTAATTGGGATCAGTGGAAAAGACAAGCTGCTGCCAGGGCCGCCCTGATCCTCGGCTTATAGAGAACATGGGCAGAGCTTGCCTGAGCCCACAGGAGAGGGCCCTTATGAGGGTTTGTAAAAAATAAATAAAATTCCCTCCAGACCCGTGGTATCACTGGGAGCAGCAGGCTGAGGCCAAGCAGGAGAGGAGATGGCAGAGCCTGGAGGAGCAGGCAGAACCACACCCTGCAGCCCAAAGGGAAGGGAAAAGTCTGGCAAGGCCAAGGGGCAGCTGGCAATCCCCAGATACTGCAGCGAGTCCAAAGGCTACAACAGGCCCTTGAGGAAACACACAAAATCATCACAGCCTTCCCAGAAACACTCCTGCTTAGAGATACAGGAAAAGGGATGGGATAAGCTTAGGAGAGACAGGCCAGAGCAAAACCTCCTCAAGAATCCTGCCTGCACTGACACAAGGATGGCACATGTTTCCAAGCCACAGTCAAGCCCGCTTGGTACAACGGCTTGCCAAAGCTAACCCACCTCCATGACTAGGCATGGTCTAGCCACTGCTTTGGCTTTGAGGAGGCACACCCCCCACCCCAAAGTGCTACTCTCAACTCCTAATGTGCCCAAGATGGGTGCACCTGAAATGATTTCCTTACAAGCACAGGGTCCTGTCATCTCAGCCACTGCCTCGTCCCAGCTGCAGCAGAAACACGCGTCAGGGCTGAGCTAAGCAAGTTGGCAGCAGCCCAGGTAATTTTGATGCTCCTGTCATCCTGAGCATTTAGGTGCCCCTCTGAAGTCCTTACATACCCACATACCACTGCCATCACCGTAAGGCACTTTTTTTTTTCCCCAGACCAGGAGCTTTAGAAGAGCTCACCTTGCTGACTCAGAAGGACAGGGTTACAAGCAGCTTATGCAGCAGATGCCACGCAGGCATCTCAGAGCTGCTGGACCTGAGCAGCCAAAAGGGGGTCTTGCTCCGGTAAAATGGTTTAATGGAGTTTTCCATCCAGCAAACATGCTTTGATGGACATGCCCAGGACATTCAGCCGTAAGCAACACAACTGCGTGCTGCTCTCCGCCAGCAGGGCTAGGAGGGGCATTTAAACACAAATTTCTTGCATTTGTCTTTACAGCCTGCTATAGCACTCCTGGCTTGCTGAGTATGCCTGGGAGCACATCCCTCCGGGATGTCCCAGATGCAGCAAAGGCACGGCCAGTAACACTGAGCCCACCAGCGGTAAACTGTAGCTTTTGCAATCCTATGCCAGAGAACTCTAGCTGAACTCCAGCAGCTGGAGGGGTTATTTCCACTTCTCCAAGACTGGTATTTCAAGGTGTTTTTATTTCTTTTTAATCAATGTGCATGGCCAGCTCCGGAGGGGGCTGAAAGAGGGGAGGGAGGCTGTGCAGCCACTGTATCTGCACAAAGCAGTTCCACATGCAAGTGAGATGGGGCTCAACTTGCTCTGTGCGTGTTCCACAGTGCGGTTACAGGCCATCATTCCACCTCCACAAAGCTGTTATTTATTTACTTTAAGACTTGCATTCCCTGGAAAAAGATGCCCCAAGATAGCACCGTGTTTCTAAAATTAAACCCAGCTGGCTGGAGCAGGGAGCAAGCAAGAGAACACTCCTGTGCTCTCACCAGCAGCGGGAACAGGGCTCCCCGTGTCCCAAACTCCCCCACCCTCATTGAGCTGCAGGAGAGCTTGGCAAAATGCCTCCTGTGTCCTCAGCCAGGAGGAGGCAGCCCTCCGGGAAGCCAGACTCAAGCCGAGCACCCTACCCAAAACCAGGAGGGACACTGCTTTCTATGGCCAAGGATGAGGGTTTAATAGCAGTAATGGCAATTCCTTTCCCAGCAGCTCTAGCAGGAGAGTGGACATCCCACCAGACATCTGACACAGGTTTGAGTGTGCCCAGAAGCTCTGAAACATATTTTGTGGGGACTGGCTGCATTCCCAAGCACCATCTTCCATCTAACCTAGCTAAGGTTTTCTTCCAGTTCACATGCTGCTGGTAGCTCCCCCCTTACAGTAAAGCTCATCCAGGCCTTGCTGCTCTGGCCCAAGTTAAGAAACTCCTTTTCACAAAAAACATTTATAGAAGGGAAGGGGAAACCCAAGTGTTCCTCTAACCTCATATGGAACCAGGAAGAATTTCCACTCCCACATCATGCTCTTGGCACCTGTTCCTCTGCCTGACACACACGCACAGGGATTGCTTCTGCATCAGTGTGTAGCTCAGCTCATCAGAGCAGCTGCAGCTCACAGGTTTTACCCAGGCCTAGATTTAGCCGCAACCCTCAGACAAAGTATCTCCACACACACATGGCCTAAGCTCTCCAAAGGACCAGTTGGACACTGGTGGAGCCCCCTGTGTGAGTTGGGGCTGGGAGCACTTTGGAGGTGGTTGGGAAGGAAGGCTCCCAGGAATGGCTGAGTCGCCTCCATGAGGGCCGTGGGGAGCATAGAGGGGTTCAGCCACAAACCTCACTGCTCTGCACCAGAAGGGTCACACAGCTGTGGAACAAAGACAGACAGAAAAGAAGCATGAGACAGAACTAGCCATGGAAGAAATGGGGAACAGCCAATGGGGACAGCAAAGCAACAGTGAAAGCACTGGGAAGGTTGGGGGTGCCTGTGCAGCTGCTGCCCCCAGGTGCATGTGCCTGCTCCTCCATGGCCCAAGTACTGTGCCCTGTCCTGAGCAGAGGTTGGAGCTGCTGCTCCCCCAGCTAGATGCAAAGAGGCAATCCCTGTCATCCCTGCCTTACTTGTAACCAAGGTAGGAAGAAGACAGTCCCACAACCACAGGCCTAGACTGTGATCCAGGAGGACCTGACCACAGGGATGTGGGCCAGGCCAACATGTCATGCTTTTTAAGTCACTCAAATTACCATTTGCAGATGGGGACACTAATCTGGCCTTCCTGTTGTTCTGCGTGCTTGGCAGCAAGTGCCTGGAGACAGATTTGCAAGCCTGAGTGCGCCTCACATCTGACACACATCCTGAGAAGGTGATGTTTGCCACCAGACTGACCAGGTTGCTTTTAGCAGAAGTTGCTTTTGTCCCTTCGAATCTCCCAACTGTCAGAGTAAAATTTCACCTCCCAGAGAAAGACCTCTAAGTGTCTTGGTGACAGACCTTGTCCTAAGCTGTGAGAGGCACAGCCCCTCAGGGGCGGCAATAGTCTTTACAGAGTTGAGGAAGAGGCTGGACAGGGGTAAGGAGGGAAGAGAGCTGTCCACAACTCCCATGAGGAGCTCTGAGGAATGAGTCTGCCCCTCATCAGAGCTCAGCTATTGCTATGATTACATCTATTTGCCCATACTTATACTGGTTCTGCTCTGTGCAGAGCTAAGTCAGGTCTACTGATCCCTTTCCAAACTCCTGCTGCCTTCCTGTTTGGATTAGGGTGCCAGCTGGAGTTAAAAATTAGAGAGCAAGATTGTTTCAATATCTGATTTATCCCTTTCCTTCTCTCACCCCGTTTGTGATGTGCTGGTCAGCACCCCCCTGGGAGAGGATTAATCAGGAACAGACAGAACTGGAAGCTGCCTGACAAGGACAAGATCCCAGCTATGGGACAAGCTGCAATTTGGAGCCTCTTTCTTTGACCCTGGTGCAAGTCCAAGACATGCTTGCTGATGCATCCCAGCACTGACACCCCAGGAGCTGGCACGAGATCAGCATCCTCGAGGCCACATCTAGCTCTGGTCCCAATGTCATATTGCCTCAGCGCTGGAGCCACTTCTGTGGTGAAAGCTGCCTGTTCCCATGACTCCAGAGGCAGCTGCAGCTGAGGAAAGGGCCCCCCTCTGCTCAGGGAGAAGCCTTCATTTCAGGGACCAGGGCAAGGGAAGATGTCACAGGCATTTGAAAAGGACAACGCTATATGATTAACATTTGTTCCCTGGGAGAACAGCAGACACTCCACCAGCAGATGACACAAGAAGAACTATGACAAGGTAGGAAATAGGCACCACTTTAGTTGTGCCTGAAGTCGTCAAATTCCAGCAGCTGTTACTGCCATGGAGAGAAGGCAGCAGATCCTCCCAGGGCAGAGCAAGCAAAGGGTTGTGGCACCAGAATGGACTTTTGAGGGCACAGACGTTAAAGGGAAGCAGGAGCACAAGCAAAGGGCATGGCTCTGGGAAGCTATTTCCTATTTAGGAGCGGAAAAAGAAAAGTCTACAGATACGAGTGGTTGCTTGACATAGTATCTCCAGGAAGAGACTGATCTGTGGGGTGTACAAATGAGGTCACATGCCAGCAAATTATTCCTTTTTACCCAACCATCTTCTAATCTCCAGCCCTGCAGAGACATATAGTAGCCTTGGTCAAAGAGGCTGACAGGGGGACTGCAGAGGCTGGAGATGAGACCAGACATGAAGATCTCACCTGTTCCCCTGGTCAGGCCATGTACTAGGGGATGCTTGATTCTCCTTTCCATGCCCCAACTGACCACTTGCAGTGGGAAACCCCAGGAACCTTCCCATCCCACAACTTGTTTCCTTAGCCCGTGCACTTGGAGCCTGCAGCTCCTACTCCCACCTGCAGCCCAGAGGTCCCAGTAGCAGAGGCAGTAAACGAGCTGTAACTCCTCAATATATTAATGATATTTTTCATACTTTGATGATAACCAGAAAGTTGTGGGGTTTTTTAGCTAAACAATGAGTTTTCATTAATTAAGCATAGGAAGGAAGAGGAAGACTCAGCTTTAGAAGGCAGCAAATTCTCGTCCCTAAAAAACCAGACGTGAACCCTTTGGAAGAATCTCAGTTGTGTTTCCTTTCAAAGACACTAGCAAACCTTTCTAGGAAACAAACAAGATTGAAACTGAGTACCCCAAAACAACATCCTACCCCAGTTTACTTCTCCCCTGTTTAATTCCCTCCACAAAACACCCTGAGCAAAGCATTTTGCTTTCTTAATGCATCTTTCCATCACTATCTCAGATGAAAATTCAGTCTGCCAGGCTGGTGCTCATACACAGCAGTAAGCTTCCAAAATTCGATAAAAAGCAACATTTTAGCAGAGTTACATGGCAAGCAGCAGCTTCCTCATCTTGCTCCCTATGCAACATGTGCTGAGCCTGGGGAGTAGGGGAGAACCTGTCCTGATGGGAGGCTGACCAAAGTAGAGATGAGAGCAACTAGGTCTCAGAGAAAACAGCAAGAAGCCCATTTGCTACAGATACATGAAACAAACGAGCTCTAGCACCATGTTGAAAACCAAAGTTTAGTGGTTTGATGGTAGTGGAAATATATTTATGGTGGTTTTTTTTTTTGCCAGAAAGCTCCATATCTGCTATGACAGAGGTCAAAGCCATCTTTGTTTAAGTAGAAGCCAAAGGTAGCCAAATAAACAGGAAAGCAATGAATAACAACAGACCCTCATCCCTTCCCAGCAGCAGCAAAGAACTCCCCTTACTCTCCTCCTCCTTAAAGTCATTCAGGGCAGCTGAACTCCTGCACTAGTTCTACCCAGAAAAAGCTGTGAAACACTTACCTTGCCTCTGTGCAGTGATGACTCAGAGAGGTCCACAACCACAGGGAAGATGTCAGATGGGAAGACAGACAGAGGCTTCTGTGTTGGACACATCCTGGAGTGCAGAACACCAGCCCCTCGCTACATGCTCCAACCCCAGTCAAAACATTAAAGAAAATTCTTCTCATCAGAGTCCAGGCAGGATACCTGCCTGGTTGTTCAGCACAGACAGACTTCAAATGTCACCGGGCTTCACCTCTAACAAAGGAAAAACAATGGCTTGACCTACTCCTCTACTAAAACCCAGTTGCTAGAGAAGACAGGGAAACCCCTGCATGTTCATCCTGCCTCTGCTGCTTGTGTGCAGCATGCACTGTAGAAACATCCCTTTGCCTCTATAAAACAAGGGTTTTGCAGCCAAGCCTGATCAAAACAGAGACTGAGAACTCTTTTAACGAAGATAAACCATGAGCTATCCTACACAGCATTCTGACTCCCATCTGCTGCTTGCTGGCCCTTAGCCTGTGCAAGCAATTATCCCTAATTGCTTTTGCTAGTTGCCATGGCCCTTCCCACCTGAGAGCTAGAACCAGCAGCTGGAGCTTGAGTTGGGGTTGCTGGAGCATGGGGCACCGTCAGCAAGGCTCCCCACTCAGAGTTGGGCAGGAGCTTCTCAGGAGCTCACACTAAAGCATCATCGTTTGAGGGGCTGGAGATAACCATGAGAAGTTGTGGCTTAAGGGTGAAGTTTGACAGCAGGCTATTCCCATTAACAGAGACAGGGAGATCCATGTGTAAGTGCAACAACTGCACATGTTGGGTCTGAGATAAAAACAAAGTTCTGCCCCTGAGCTCCAAGGATTTCTTGATGAATCCCTTGATTCACCTGCAAATTAGCCCCAGCCCATGTGTATCTCACCCTGCTGTTCTGTGCCTAAATTCTGTCTCCTCCCCATCCCTGAAGGCTTCACTCCTGATGTTGCCTTTCCTGGTTTCTTTTCAGCTGACCTTATTTAACTCCTTCCTCTGAAGCAATCCTCTCCTGCCTCCTGAGAGTCATGCTGTTGGGATGTTGCTCAGTGAAAGGAGCTTACGGCAGGTGCTGCAGCCCTGCCCTCCCTTCCTCTCTGGGACCCGTTATGTCCACATGTGGAATTACCATCTCTCACAGAATGGAACTGTCTTTTTTTAATTTTAATTTTAATTTTAATTTTAATTTTAATTTTAATTGAATTCTTGTGTTCCCTATGTTGTTTTGAAAGAGCAATGTAGGACTACTTCATTGTCAGAGGATGCTTGCATGTGGGAACCTGGTGGTTCCATGGCTAGCTTTTTGCTACCACAATGGGTTAGGGTGTAGGAGAATGTTCATGTTGCTTGTTCCCCCAGACCAGCCCGTGAAGTTTCTCATCAGGTCTGCTGTGACCATCTCACCTAAAGGCCATCATGCTCTCCACCAAAGAGAAGGCCCCACAGCTTAGCAAAGAGCACCCTGACTCCAACTCACTTTTAAGACTTCCCAGAAAAATGCACGGAAAAACGCAACCACAAGGAAATGTACCGAGGCACAGTGGGGGCAATATATCTTTAATTTTTTTTTTGCTTTTGTTTTTTAGTATTACAGTATATTCTTATAAAAAGATACAGATAAAAAGGACACTACAGGATTTGTACATTTAATTCACTTATAGTCTTAAACTGACTAAGAAATGAGGATACACCAAGGCATTACAGCAGCACACAACCTCCCACTTCAGTAAGCAGCACTGGACTTTCCAGCTTGGTGGGCAGAGGCACCTACCCAAGCAACCTGTGGGTTTCAGGCTGAGTGGGCTTTCAGGGGAGGAGAATGGCTGAAACCAGGGATGGTTCAGTGGAGAGAGTGGCTCAAGGTACCTGGCATCCCCTTACAATTCTCCTAAAAATGGGAAAGGTTTTGTTTAAGAGTAAGCATGAAGGGGGAGGAATGGCATATTGCAGGGGCTTGTCTAGATCATTTGGGTGAGACCTCTTAGTGGTCAATAGCTGAAAGGACCAAGCCTTTCATAAGCTCTGGGGAACATCTTGTAAACAGTCAAAGGTACCTAAACTGGAGTTTTGATGCAGATGCTGCTTTAAATTATGCTGGTGCAAACCCATAGCAACATGTACTGGTCACACTGGATCTATTCTACATTATCACCAGTAACAGAAGACTCTGGTTTGGAAAATCTATTAAGCAACCAGACTGTCATGAAATGAGGTGCCAAAGCTCCTCCAAACCGTGTTGGACTAATGGCATCCGTCACAGCAGGCACAGTGAGCAAAATCTGACCAACTTCAGGGGATTCTGGTGATCAAAGCTGTTACCTAAGAGCAGTACTTGGCTTATATATATATATATATACACACACACACATGTATTCTGTATTTTCAGCTGGCCAAATTGTATTATCTAGGCTGGCCCCTCCAACTTTTGATAATGGAAGCTAAGGTGGCCAGTGGAGGATACCCTCTGATTGGTAGGCAACCAGAAATCCCCTATGTGGAGTGCAGAAGCCATGGTTTAACATCTGGTGATTGCTAGAGACTCCATGGGTAGAAAACCAATCAGTAGAAACATTTTATTATCCTGGATAATCTGGCGAGGTGGGATGAAGGTGGAGTGAGGGGCATTAGGGGAAATCCTTCTTCCTTGGCCTTGAAGGCAGGAAGGAATATTATCTCTAAGGAAGGAGAACTGTCCCACCATGTTAACTCTGGTGAGAGGCTGCCAGGCATGAATCGCTTTTGCCTATCTCTGCAAGCTTTGCTGGCGTTATGGCCAGACTGTGTTGGAAGGGCAAAGTCTGAGAGAGCAGCTGTGCAGCTGAACTCTTCTCAATCTTCCCACTGTGATGGGAAATAAACAGGTTTTGTAGAAAGTGTTCTGAAATAACCCCCTGCATCAATTGACCACGTGCTTTAAAACACATGCTTTCCCAGGACCAGTGATTATCACAGAAGCAAAAGGAAAGTTTTTCTCCCCTCCCTCCCCATACCAAGACTGCTCACACACAGCCCCTCACCTAGCCCAGCTTGCTGTACAAAAGCCAAGCCAGCTGTCTAGCCGGTGTAATGCCCTGGCACGGTCTCAATAGTCTTTGCTGTAACGCAGTGTATACATACAAACATAGCAAACTAAAATAAGGCAAAATAAATAGAGGTGTTAGATTTACAGGTTCCCCTTAGAGATTCCTAAAACTTTTTTTTTAAATCATTAACCCCCAAATGAACAAACAAACAAAAAAACCCAAACCCCAAAACAACCAACCCAGAAACGAAACTGCATATATCATGTACATCATCAACTGTACAACTGATCTCCTTTCCCCTCACAGAAACTCCTGACACAAAGTTCTCCCATGCAACTGACCTCAGAGTGTGAGCTTCCCTAAAGAAGTGGAAAGTTTCAGCTGGTGGGGCTGACCATTACAGAGACACCTGCCCTGCAGTCTCCCTCCAGAGATCCCTTTCCCTTCCTCAGACATTGCGAACACATTACAGAAATGCTTCTGAAGGATGCCCAGATCATCTCCCTAATGGGGAGTCTCTCACCCATGAACTATGTCTGCTCTCGTAGGGAACCAGTGCCCAAACAATTGCTGTGCTGCAAGATATGGAAGGGCCTTGCTGCTCTGAAGTCACTTTACCTTGTAGCATTTCCAGAGACTTATGACTGACTGAAAAGAGTGACCCAGACCATCAGGACTTCTTTTCTGAAGTCATCCTGATGCAACCTGCTTAAAAAACAATGCAGAGACACAGAGGTGAGTGAGCACTAGACATCTAAGGACAAAGTCTGGACAGTTAAAAAGGACCTTCTCTTTTAGGTGTGAAAAACTTAACCATAAATTTAGCAACTATGACTTTTCTGCAGGAAGCAGAACAAGCCCTTGATTATACCCTTCTTTCTGACATCTCCACCACTTAGTTCTGAAGACAGAATGATTCCAATGAAAATGCTGGTGGTAGGCACAGGTGCAAAGACAACAGCAGACCCCATCTCTTCTCCAGCTCCCAGTGCAATAGCAAGGTTATGCCTCAATGTCATACCTCACGATTTCTTGTTATACCTGCTTAGGCTCTGCTAGCACCAGGAGACAAAAATTAAGATTTTTCCTTTCTCCTTCAGCCCTTAGCAACTCTACCACAACTGCTGATGAAGAACAGAGTACAGATGCACTCACGGTACAAGAGATGACAAACAAGGACACTAGGTCCTCTAGCAGAGCCAACTCTTTTCCTTATCACCTGTGTGGCCAGCTGTGTCTCACAAAGTAAGCCTATTAACAGGCCTCTCCACTTGTCACCACTCATATGATATCTGCTCGTCTCAGCGTGTAACTGAGCTTTTCCAAAACCCTCTTTATGAACGTTCACCATGGAGTCAAGGAGCAGGGGAAATGACTTTCCAGCATGCTGAATGAAGCCTTCAGCCACCATCACAGATTCAAAAAAAGGGAGTTTGGGGTGCTGGAGTGATGAGAAAGTTGAGCCACAGTGGGTCAAGGGCACGACTCGGAGCTTTCTGTCAGTCCTAGTAAGTATCCACAGCTGACTTACACGAGTCGAACAATCTTATGTTATTGGTGTATGAGTCAAGGACGTGAGGAAACTACAGCAGCTTTCCTTGACTGTGTCAGCGTGGCCAGAGCACCGTGTACCATCATACGGGATCTCTTTCAATCGGGGTTGAACTGCATACACAGATGGGCAGGGGGCTTATCCTTCTCTCTGCTTTTGCTACATTTGTGGCCTAGCAAAGTGACTTCAGTTTCAAAAAGCACAGCACAAACCTGGTCTGACAAATACTGGGGTAGGGGGATTACTGTATACTGAAGGGGTTTGCCCTGAGGTGTTTCTTCTCCAACAGCACTGCTTTGCTGACAGTCTGTCTTATCAAACAAGTACCTGGGGAGCAAGCAAGCAGCCGTAAACTGGACAGAGCCATGAGTCACATCATCTTGCACCAGGGCTGACCTTGGCACTACACCTGAATTTCTGGGTGTCCTAAACCCAGGGAGAACAAAGAGGGGAAAAACCCACAACTATAGTGTTCTAATCCCTAAAAGCATCATCTTTGGAATTCAGGGATTATCCTAATCTATACTCAACTGTATACCAATTTGGCACATATTACCACCTCTCATATGGCTTACATGGCATAGATTATATAGCATGCTTTAAAACAAGACAAAAAAAAAGGGCTGGGGTATGGGCAAGCAAAGAGCTTGTTAACATAATTTACAAGAGACATTTGTAAAAATCCATTTTGTAAATTAAAATAAAAATTCTTTAAAAAGTGAGAGTTTTTCTTAAACTTTGAAAAACCTTTATGAAGTACAGTCTTTGCTCTACAAGTGCTTGTGTCCACTGCAATGGGTGTTGCTGTTAATAGCAGATCCCAGAAGGGACGTGGGACAGTAAGGGAGGAGAATGCACCCAGCTCTTGTAAGATACCAGCTCTTTACGATGAGTATTATACAGAGGTGCGGCAGTCTGGAATGTCGTGAATAGGGAAATACTGGGGTGGGAGACTCAAAATTCAGTAAACAATGTAACATTTGAGTTTTACAATTTCTTTTTTTTTTTTTTTTTTTTGCTTCTTTCCATAGATTACATAATTATTTTACTCTCAAAGAATTCGGAAAACCACCACAGTTTGCTTCTCCAATACCGGTAGTATGTAATACTGATCAGGCAGCGTGCATGGCAAAGGAAGTTCTGTTCTGCAGACTCGGTACAGAGCCTGAGGTTAAGTAACATTCAGAGAAAAAAATCAAACCAAATTGTTAAAGTGGCAAATAGAGCTTTTTTCACCTCCCTGGGATTCCTT
This sequence comes from Heliornis fulica, assembly GCA_013399135.1. Classification (NCBI taxonomy): domain Eukaryota; kingdom Metazoa; phylum Chordata; class Aves; order Gruiformes; family Heliornithidae; genus Heliornis; species Heliornis fulica. The sequence continues at coordinate 113,826 of VXBZ01003327.1, forward strand.
GACATTTTGTGCTGTTGACTATTGATGCATAGTTTGTAGATGGCTGAGCTCTTCTCAAATGCTCTCTTTTCTTCCTGTCTAGGAAGATGAATATACCACCATTTCTTTCTTTTCCTTCTCCAGGGAAGTTAATAAAAAGAAAGACAAGTTAGGAGGAAAAAAAAAAAGAAGAAAAAAAAGCCCTTAACAGCCCATACAATCCAATCCTTTCCTAAAGCCGTGAAGACACTCAAAAGTTAGGCCTCTTCTTGGGGTTCCCTTTGCCTTTTTCCCATGTGCTTCATACATGTAGCTTAAATAAAGATATATTTTTTCCGAGGAATTAACCCATCTCCAAGCCTGCTCGGCTCACACAATTCTGTGTCCTCCTGGAAAAATTCTGAGTTTTCACTGGTGGACCTGCTGTTGGTTCATCCCAAGTGATCCCTTGAAAATGCAAAAAGGCTGTGGGTCCCAAGGCTCTCCTTCAACACCAAGCATGTCTTACTGAGTTAGGCAACTCCCCTAGGTAGGTTCAGGGTGTACGTAGTGAAGATCAGCCTGGTAGGCAGAAAGCTCAGTTCCTGCCAACAGCAACCACAGCTAGCATCAAGTAGATAAGAAATCTCATTTCTTGCAGCCAGTGACACTGGCAGCTACATGTGACCTGTAGGTGGTACGACGGAGCTCTTGATTTCCAGTGGGCTGCACTAAGAAATCTTGCACCAACAGGTAAGAAATGTTCTCCCACCCTCCACCAACGCCAACAGGCTCCACTCTACTTGTAATCCCAGCCTGGCAGTGGCTTAGTTTTCTAAAGAAAAGCCAGAGCTTCTTTCCTAGAAGATGCATTTCATAGCTTCGAGGCTCAACCATCAACAAATTGCAGAAAATTTCTTGTAGAAAAGCAGAGTCCAAAAGACTTTTGCAAAGTACCTCATGCTGATCCTGATTCTTGAATTTCAATTTGTTCCAGAACCTGATGCTTCCATCTGACTTGCTTTGGACAGCGTAGGCCATACAAAACCAGAACATGAGATCAAAAGAATTTTTCAGGTGCTATCCAATGGCTTATAAAATCCAATTCTGAAGGGAATTGGCAACCTCAAGAATGACATCTGGACAAGGCCCCGAAGGCCAGTCTAGACCCTGAAGAAGCGACAGCTGTTTACAAAGCTGCTCTGAAATGAGTCTTGCTTGTTGCAAGATGGAGATCGTGACTAGTTTTTACTTTGGCACACAGAAAATCATCTTTCTCCAGCTGTGAGGCAGTCTGCAAGGCCCAAGTACATTCTGTCATCACCATGAGGCCTCTGATGACACAATAAACTCCCAGAAGCAAATCTGTCAGCTCTGCATGGCCCAGTCACAGGCCCTGCTGGCTCCACAGAGGCACTTTTATAATGGTTCATATTAGGAGCACAGAAGAGGGATGAAAGGAAAGCTGATCTTGGAAAGGTAATGTCTCTAGCCGCAGACCAAAGAAATCCTTCGGGGCAGCTGTCAGCCAGGCACCATCACACACATTCATCTTCCTTGTTTTGCACTTTTTCATCACTTTCTTTTGGTTGATTATTTTTCTTCCTCTTGTAACTAATAATTTAGCTTTGTCACCACCCGCTCCCGGCTTGTCTCTAAGCCTTGGTTCCCCGAACGCTTGCGGTTACGCTTGAGCTTGGATAAGTCTTTGTCAAAGACTTCACCTGACCTTAATGCTGACACCAGGTCATCAAACTCCCCACTCTCTTCAGAGATGCTTCCAGCTTTTGCTTTCTTTTGTCGCCTCTCTTTCTCCCTCTGCTCTTTTAACTGCAAAGAAAGATACAGAGCTTTAGGATTAGTTAACCGAGATGCCAGATCATGAGGAACGCTGCCGAGGTGTAGCTAAGCTGTATCAACACAGTTTAGGGGAAAAAATAAAAAAAAAAGAGATCAGGAGCTTATAGCAAGGCCATCACCTGTGCCAAGAGCAACAGGTGACCATACTGGGCTTCCATTCTTCTTCCTTTCAGGCAGAGAGCAGGAGAGATGAGGAATAGGGAGCACTGTATGTTCACTTCACAAAGCATTACCACACTGGAGCAGAGAGGATACATGGGAACTATCTGTGCTGCTGCTGTTTTGCACTAATTTTACAGTAGGATAGTTGCAGTCAAGTAGCTGTACATGATGACAGTCTACAAGCAATGCTGGCATCAATAATTACCCAGCTTCTAGGACCAGGCTCACAGTGACCACTGACAGTACCCAAGTTAGTGAGTTTAAAGTTAGTTTGGGTGTGTCTGTGTGAATCATGGTCACTATTTTAGTTACAAATAGCTCTGTACTTGAGGCATAGCTAACTAAACTGACAGGCAGAAAGTCTGCATTCCTGCAGAAGGAGGAGAAAAAGAAAGGAACCCCCCCAGAAAGCCACAAGCTAAAAATACTGGAGAATGAAAATTGTGTGAGATCAAAACATCAACAGAAACTCTGTTGTCCAAACAGCTTATGTTTGGATGGAGACAGTGTGTTGCAGTGATGGGAAGAGGAAGGCACATTGCCTTGACTCTGGAAAGAGGAACTTGTTATCAACACACAGAGCAATTAAACAGAACTGCTGATTTCAGAAATCATTGGACAGGTCCACCATCAACTTGATGCCCTCGGTTTTCCTAGGGCAGCTCCAGGGATCTTGGTTACCTGCCCCCTTGATGCTCAGCAAAGTGCTGGGGCTGAACAGGCACGGCGAGATTTGGTATATGAATCCCAAAGATGGCGATTTAGGAGCCAAACATACTCATGAGAGCTGACAGGACAGTCAGCAGGAAAACCATCAGCATTTGTGAATAGAATGATGCCAAAGGACATAAAACAGTTTGTGACAACACGTAAGCATTGGAATTGGCACTCTCGATCTTTCTCTCTTGAGACATGAAAAGGCAATGCAAGGAAACACCTTCTTGTGCCCAGGTCCTCACCATGGCCTCCATGCGTGCCCTGCGCTCCTCTTCTTCCTTTTTCTTCCTCATATTCTCCAGATCTTGCTTGGCCTCTGCAAATGACTGTAAGAAAGTGTCAAAGATGCCAAAAAATTCATCTGGCTGCATCTTGCCTTCATTTTCTCCAAAATGCTTCAGTGCCTTGGCATACTGTCAAGGGGGCAAAAAACACAAGAACAATGATTAGACAGCCAGTTTGGTGAAGATAGCGAGGAAAGCTTATGAATAACCATACATGTAATTCAGTACTCCCTGAACATTCCTGCCCCAGTAGCAGCAACCACCCCACAGTGATAGAAGTGCCTCTCCTTAGGGCAGGTGCTTCTGCCCTCCTTGGTATCCTTTGGTCACAATGGAGCGGTGATGCTCCAGCATCTAGCGGTCCACTTACATAAAACCCCTACTTTCAGTGCCCGAGGGTGATGGAGTCCTTTCAGGAGACGACTGGACAGATCTCAGCTGCAGCTGTGGGACAGCAGGGGCATGGGAGAGAGCAAGCTAGCTGGGGAAACAAGCAGCTTTAGTCCATTCTAACTACCAAACAAGTAGTCCTAGTCCATTCTTTCCCCTTCCACCTTCCCCTCAAATCCACTTTTAAAATGGCTGTAGTTAGAGATTTGATTATTTTATTTTTTTTTCCCCCAATAATGTTACAGTCTGTCCTCTCAGGAGCCTTTTACCATGCCATCCATCACTCTGGAGCCCTCTGAGTCAGGGTGTTGTCTGAGAGAGTAGCGACTATGGACAGACATGGCATGAGAGAGGAGTAAGGAAAGCAGCCAGGGCTCCTGGGCAGACTTAAAAGAGAGTGAATACATCACAAGTGGCTTTTATTTTAAAAGGCAAATGTTGAGGCTGCAGGACACATGTGGAGACAGCCAACTGGCAGGACTTCAGTCACAGGACAGTCCTGATTGGGATATGGTAAATTCACAGCAACCCCTGGCTCTTAGACATCAGTCCTGCAGTAGTTCTACTCTCTTCTTTGCTCTCTCACACTCACAATCCTGCCTCTGTACTCACCAGAATCCACTCAAATACATGCATAGCCTGTCAACAGCATATGTGGGCATGTCTGCTCAGTCCTGTATAAGTGTGCACAGGCAAAAGCTGTGTCACTGTCCAACCGCCTTTACTCACACACCTTCGTATCACAACAGGCCGCACAGTGACATGTTCCTGACAGCACTGGTGCCCCGAGGAACAGCGCCCCTACCATTCCCTGTTTGCACTTCAACAGAGCACTGACAAGCAGCAGGACTTCCTTGCAGACCTCATTGTTTATCAAACCAAATTCAGACTCTCCAGGCTATGGACTGCCTTCAGACTCTCTTGGGTGTGAGTTCACCCATACTAACACAGCACAGCTTCCCTCTCCTTGGGTGGGTGCTCTTGCAGAATATAAAAGACATAAAAACAGTTCAGGCTGATCCCAAGGACAAAATGAGCTAGTTTGGAAGCAGGTCTTATAAACCCCTCTGGCCCTGTACCAGGTAAAGCATAAACAACGTCTCCTAGTCAACTCCAAGGAAAGCAGCTTCTTTCTGGCACAGCCCGAGAGGTTCAGCATCTTCCCTCCTCTTCTTTCCCTGCCAGGCCCACAAAGCAGTTTGAAGCAATAGCTTCTTTTTCCTTTGAAAAGGCTGAATTCTCAGCCAGAAACAAAGAAACCCAAAATGCCTGAAAAAAAACAAACCCAAAAGTGTTGGAAGAAATGCAAGTTGCTTTGAGCTACCAAACATGGCAGGAGTTGAAGCAAGCGCTACAGCAGAAAGCTGTGGAGGGATGTCAGGGTATGGGAACAGCAACAGCTTGCTTCTCTGTTTTAACTCCTTTTCTTTGAAACCCCTGAGAAAAAATACACACCAGCAGGCACAACTACCCCCTCTCCCCCAGCCCTCTCTCTATGTATTTGTTTTCCCTGTATGTATGTATATGTAGCCTGTTGGGATATTAGGGATGTGCCCTGAAGTCTCACAGTAACCCACAGTGACCAGCACCAGCTCTTCAGCATGCATAGTATAAGCTGTGAGTACCGCAGAAGGAGATAAAGCATCTCCACGTGTTGTATTTTCCCAGCTTGCCTGCTCCAGCCAGTGAAGCAGGAGTGCCAAAGAAAGTCTTTGGCACAGGCATTGCTGCGTGAACACATCGAGCACCTGAAGCTCACTGCTCACAGGAGGTGAGCTAACCGGAATCTCTTCTTGCTTAACTTGTGGTTAACATCTGTGGAAATTGAACATAAGGCATAAATTAAGAGCAGTAACTATAGCTGCCAGGTAGACAGAAGGCTTGTCCACCTCCTGTGAAGCCTGAAGTCCAGGGGCAGCCCAGCAGAGATGGCTGTTGTACCTAGTGATGCACTGCTTCCATCACCTGCCATCCTCCTGTGCACAGCAAAGGTGAGGAGTGGGCACACAGGAGCCCATGAATGTCCCATAGGGGTTTCTAGATTCAGGGAGGCTGGGGTTGCAAAGGACTGGGTCCTTGCCTGGGGCTCTTGGATCCTACCTGCATGGAAATCTCCATTAGAGGGTGGTGTTGTCTGCAAATGCTCTGCAAATGGCTTGTCACCCAGCTAGCAGCACGTTCTTGTCACACTGACAGAAGGGCTTTTGCTACTGCCTCCCCGAGAATGGAACAGTGTTGCTGTGCTGGGGAGGCCTAGCAGCCTGGGAGCCTTCCAGAGACACTCAGGAGTATAAAGGTGTTGTGGTCTTTAAGCAGCAGAGAGGACAGATCCTGAGAACAACCCATCTTTGATGCCTAGTAACGTGGTATAGCAGGTCTCACTCTTGGAGTGAGACCTTCATAAGCAATGAAGGATGAAAAACAAAAATCTGAGAGCTGGATATACTGAAGTAGCTATGAAAGAGAAATCTGCAGTCCTCTGAGGTAAACATTTTCCTTCTTTCTCTAGCCCCTCTGAAAAAAAGCTGACTGGGCAGAGGAAGGCAAGTCAGGAGATTCAGCCTGTGCTGCCAATTCTGCCCATGATGTGGCTTGGGAGCTTGTGCTGCCTCTCTGAGCCTTCCTTTCTCCATTTGTTACAGAGCAGAAAGTGTTACCCCACTAATCTGATATAGGAAACGGAAAAAAATCGTTGTTGACATCTGTTGGGCACTACATCAATTCAAAGCTGTTGTAAAGAGACCATCACTGTCTTTTCACTGCTTAAAACTGCAGCAGACCCCTCTGTTTTTATTACTTCTTCCATTTCCCTGTAGCTAAGATCCTGTGATCAAGTGTGCTCTTTCAAAGCACTGATGCTAGGATGAGGGATAGTGAGCTGCTGGAAGCAGTGTCCACAGCCTGGGAATGAAGCCCAGTCTCCCACCTGTACACAGCAGCTAAAACCACACTGCTCTCCTGGCCCTGGGTGTAAGAGACAGTGCGTCATGGACCAAGGTGGGCTGAACCCCCAGCCCTCTCTTCTGCTCTGTGCCCCAGTATTTGTGTCACCCTGTACAAATCATTCGGCTGTCACACGGGCAGTTTCCCCGTCAGACTGTACTGGCTCTCGTGCACACTGGGATATCTGTAGCCAAGTCCTGAGGTACACAAAATGCTTCCCAGAATTCTGTGATGTGCTCTGATGTTGTGAAATGAGGTCTGAAACATGCTTATTGCTGAAGTCATTTGGGGACAGATGACATGGGCAAGAGCAAGATGGAAAAGTGTCTTTCAGCAGGTTTTCCACTGTAATACAGGACGGTATCCCTTTTTTTTCATTAAAAAATTCATTTCCACACCATAGGGGCCCCCAGGCTCCATGATATAACAGGTCCACAAGCTCAGTGCCAGCTCTGCTTCATCTGCCAAACTTTCCATTGAATTCGTCCTCTTGCCAAAGCAAATCGTTTAGACAGTTGTTTATTTTAAAAAGCCATTTCAGCAAGGAGAGGGAAAGCGGGACAGCAGTGCACACACTCTCTGCTGTGCTTGCCAACGAAATGTTAAACAGTGGCAGAAGAGCTCTGGAAATGGCAGGAATGGGGCTCTATGAGGAAGAGGAAAAAAGAGCCATGATAAAAATTTCCTGCTGTCTGAGCAAATGCAGAAATGAATTACACAATGTAGCCATGACATAGGAACTGTCTTCTCTAGACAAGCAATCTCGAGCTTGCTGTTACAAAGACTCACATCCCTTACCAAGGCGGGTCAGATAAGTATCTGTTCTCTTTAGGAGGCAGATTCAGATCAGCGGATGGAAAGAGCCCAATTTCAAGTAATGCTGGGGCCAGCTCTCCTCACATCTAAACACTCTTGTAGGATTATCTTAGATGTTCAAAAGTGACTCTGGCAGCCCCAAAATCAAAATGGAGGTGCTATAAACATTTCTGACACATTAGATACCAATCTGCCCTGAAGCATCTGCAGTTCTGAGGTAGTGTACGACAGCTGAATCATTTATTTACCAAATGGCTGTTTATGACAGCAGGCTGTGGTGCCTGCCCATGCCCTGTGTAACACACCTCGTCTTGACTTTCTCAGTTTCCATCCTGATCCTTTCCTTATTCCTTAGTCCCAGTGGCTGACCGAAAATACCAATCTCCCCCAAAATGAATCACTGAAGTGCACAGCCTCTCACTGGCACTAAAGGGTTTCTGTGTGCTTCATAGCATTCTGCCATTAACGACTATTTTCTTAAATCGATTTTGTCATTCACTGACTTGCTGTTCTTCAAACCAGTTACTGTTTGTGCTAAGCTCCCTTAACACATGTGCAGAGTCTGAACTCCACTCTCCATGATGATAAACACACTGCTGGAGAGGTGTGTCATGAGAAATACTGGGGATGGACACTCCTCTTATCTTCATCATCAGCCTTGCCCAGGCAGTGGCTTCCACCATACCTCTATGAAGAGGATTAAGTTTGATATTCATCACAGGAATGGCAGTACCTGACCAAGCAGACTGTGTTCTTCTAGGAAGATCTAAAACCAGGTTTGTTATAAACCAAGCCCAAAGGAGAACAGTTATGAAGTGGTCTGGTGATCTAAGTTCATACCTGTCAATATTTAAATATGTCATAAATCTTCATATAGGGCAAATGTTACCTCTTTCAAGTAGGAAAATAAAATTCATACCACGGGAGATCACGGTTCCTCTGCCTGGGCATTTTCATTGCTCCCCCACAGTAAACAGAGGGAGGAAAATTTACAAACAAAATTCAACCCCGTTCTATTTTTTCTGATTTTAAAAAATGTCAACTTATCTGTTCAAACACATAAAAACTGGTAAAGGATTCCAGGGCAGAATTTCACTTTCTCCTGCTCCCACCTTCCAGTTTATGGGAAATGGCAGAAAACATTATCCATTGATCTAATCTATATATTCCCTTATAAAGTGGTATTGAAAGTGAGAAAAACACAAAAAGAACAAGAACCAGCTGTGCTAGGAGGCCTGTTTAAAGAGTGGGTCTAAGTTTTCAATCAGCTCTTAACCAAGCCATCTGTTTACTGCATGAAGATAAGTACAGTTACAAGACTGGCTCTGCAAATGTGGCTGCCTGCATCCAACAGCCTGGCCCTTTAAATTTAAAATATGGCTTCCTCCCCATGGCCACTAACTGGAAATTGTCCTCTCTAAGCGAAAAGGAAAAAAAAAAAAAAAAGTACTGCATGGGACTGTGAAAAATATCAGCTATGGATAAGGTCAGCACCATACCTTGGTAATGGATTGTTTCCATAACTTAAAGGAATCACAAAATTACTTTTACTAATACTAAAGTAAATCTTAAAAACTTCCCAGATTTGAAAAGATAATTTGTATTGTTTTAAATGCCAGCTGAGGAAACATGGTTCTGATTAACTCATGGCAATCAATTAGCCACATCTATATTTAGAAGGATATCCAGCTCCAGCTGTTAAAACTAGGGCTTCATTATTATTAATAAATCTGTGAACCAGACCAATTCTTCCTGGGCTCATTATGATATTTTTAAAAGTCCTCCCTCTCCACTACCTTTTTTTATTTTTTTTTTCCAATTTGCTTTGCTTTCAGAAATTAAAAAAGAACAGCATAATCAGATGTCTTGGTCCCTCTCTTCTTTTAATTGGCTAGTTCTAGCAGGTTTCCATGGTACAAAAAGAGCCCGAGATTCAACAAACACAGAGAACCCATTGAGGTTGGAAGATATTATAGGCTTTGCAAAGCACATCTGGTTTGTTGAAAATTTCCAGCTTTCTTTTCTCTGTTGTTTTTTTGTGTTTTTTTTTTTTAAGAAAAGAGGCAAAAAAAAAAAGGAGAAAGAAGAGAGGGGAAAAATAATATGAGGCAAACACGAGAAATAGCTCAGCATTGGTAAGGACAGACAGTTCCCTTTCAGGAGTCCAAAAGCAGCTTTTTGCCAGTAGAAGAACCAAACCCATGGGTTGAACAGAAGTTGGAATGGCATGTGTTCAAACATAGTAAGGGTGAGTGAGGAGAAGGTAGAGAAACATTTCCTAAGCATGTTATAGTCATTAAAATAAAACATCTCTTTATGTCAAGTGCTTTATATGCTGGCTATGTCTAAAAGAGCATACAACAACTTCCAGACACATTGGTCCATCTGTAGGGAGAATCTCTGGTTATTCTTAAAGCAAAAGAACGGCATTTTTCCTGAAAGTTCCTGATCATCAAAAGTCGCACTGCTGTGCTGGACACGTACCACTTGCCATTTTTTAACTCCTGACTGGCTTTTGGCTGAGTGTGCTAAAAGAAAGGACTACTACCATCTATAACACCAAACCAAGAGCGGGTAGTCTAAGCCAAAGACAGAGTGAATTCACTTCCAGAAATGTTCACCTAACTATAATGAAGTTGAAAAAATTACCCAGTCATAAAACAGAAGCCCCCAAACTGTAGAAAGCTGAGTTTTTCTCAGTAAATTCAGTGGGGGCACAGAATGTAAACCATTGGGTTTGTGATTATAAATCCAATACGGTGTGAACGTTGTTGTGTTGGAGGCAGTTTGAATATTCTCAAGCAACGTGAGAAAAATGGATAAAATAAGGCAGGTGATTCTCTGAAAAATTTCCTTACAGCATCAACGAGTATTAAAGTGCCCAGCTTTGCCTTCAGGGTGCCACAACTGCTGCCCCACAGACACTTGCCAGGGCAGCCAGCTCTAGGTGACAGCTAGTAGCTCCTGGTGCTGCAGCTGCATGCCAGCATTGCCAACATTATCTGCACAGCAAGGAAATGCTTTTGAATCACAGAATGACATCACTGCAGAGCGACTGGATGAGTGACGAGTCTTACTGGTCAGACCCAGAGCCCGTATTCTGCCTATGCTTCACAGTCTAAGGCCTACCAAATCCTACCTAATCCATCAGCACAGCTCTCACTAATAACACAATAGGTCCCCTAACGCTACAAGGGCTGACACCAGCGGTGGAAACAATTCAATCCAAAAGAAATAGAGCTTTTCTCCATAAAGGCAAGCACTTCTAATGCACCAGCCAACAAGGGCAGATTTGCCATTACATATCGTTTACTTTAGAGCCTGCTCTTCTCTAAACATTTTCATATGCTTAAATCCTTTCCATAGAAATTCTTCCTCATTCAACTGAGAGATAGAGGGATTAGTGCCAGACTTCAATCACCAGAAAAGAACAAGCACCTCCTCAGTTGTACAAATCTGGTACTGGAGATACAGGGAGCGAAGGTGCAAAATGTTTGCAGCACCAGCAGAGGAGTAACTTGCACATGGTGCTGGCTGTGTAAGAAGGATCTGAGAATGTCAGACAAACCACGTGTGTTTGGGGTTTCTACCCTTGCAATGAAGTACAAGCACTAACAGAAAAACAGTAAATGGACAAGATCAGGCATTCAGGGTTACCACACTACCCAGAGGTGAGTTATTAGGAAAGAAATGGAGCACAAATGTCCCCAGGTGAATAAGCAGAGTAGGATGGAGCTGGAGCTTTTACTTTCTGGAAGCAGAAAGCAAAAGATACAAAGTCACTATCACTAATCACCAAAGGAATTTTGGACAGCTTGCTTAAAAGGCAGTCCCTTCAACAACACAGCATGGCACCCTGGTATAGACACTGCCATTGCAATCCTATGCTACACACGGATAATGTTAAGGAAGATTAGCAAGAAATGTGCTAGAGCACTGAGCTTTCTTTTAGTCCTAAAATACACTGCAGATAGCGACAGACCAGATAAGGAAAAGTAAGAAACATAAGCCTAAGTATTCACTGTCTACTGTAGTCTTCATTTCAGCCCCAGCATCTGAAATTGCTGCTTCCATTTTGATTCAGGTTTTTGAGAGAAACCCCAAACTCTTCAAAAGGTATTCTTACCTTGTCTCTAGCCTCGTTGAGAAGGTCTTCTAACTCCGAGAAGCTGAAACTGGCCACAGTGATGAAATCGCTCATGACAGGAACAAATCTATCCCCCGATTCCCGCACCCGTCTCTTCTGATAATCCAGCTCCTGGAAGAGAAGAAGTAAGAGATATAGATAGGAAAGTGCCAAAGATTCCTCGCTGACAAGGAGCAGAGAAGCCCATCCCTTTTGCTCAGTGCAGAGCTTGCTTTGCTCCCACTCCTCAGGTATTCATCCAGAGCTGTAACTCAGAAATTTCTTACTAAGTCAAGAGTTTTGTATTTTCAGGGTGAGAGGGAAGGTTAAGGTGGGATGAAGGAGGGTCTTAGTTATGGTCCTCTTTATCCTTAAACAATCATCACTCCTAAGAAAGCCATCAGCATGTTGAATTTCTAGAGCAACTAAGTATTTTAAGCATCAAGTATATGAAATGCTGACTTTTTTTCCTATGCTAAATGACAAATAGTAGAGGACTCAGATTGCGCAGCAAGTAAACTTGTAGTATTGTGCAGCAGGTAAACTTTTAGTAGTGAGTTTCCCCCACTTCCCATGGTGATTTCCATGGGGATATATGTACATGTGTGAATAATATATACAGTTCCTTTAGTTCTCTGAAAAGCACTAGTCTGGCAGCAAAAAGACATGGACATTAGTTTTCCCACTGAAGAGTGAGCAAAAGGAATGTCAGGTGAAACATTTGCTAGCACCCTACTACCAGTGAGCATTAACTTGGATGTCATAAAAGTCAGAGTTATAAACTGGGGCTGTTGTGATAAGATGNGACAAAACCCATACAAAACTAAGTTCTCTTTGTCTTCTACCTACAGAGAGGAATACATATTGTAAATTCTTTCTTTCTGGCTCACGTTTCGGTAGTTTTAAGCTGTGCTACCTCTTCCTCTGCTCACCATGCTTGTGGCATGGAAAGAGCTACAGAACTCCTCAAAATTACTAGGTTACAGTAAGACTGGCAGTGTCCCATGTCTGTTCTTGGCTTGTGCACTGTTGACAGTCTCATGGGGACAATGAAATCGTGATCTGGGCCTCATCTTTATTCTCAGCTGAATAATCAGTGGTAACGATAAAGCCTTACTTTCTCTGTAGGGAAAGCAGCATGAAACAGCAGGTCAGGTTACAATCTGACCCTCTGTTCCCTTTGGAAAAAAATATTTGTGTGCTGGCTGCAGCTCTGGCTAGATGGATGTTTGGTGTTCTCTGTTACTGGCCATCAAAACATAGGTTTGCAGAGCCAACTGGGTAGGTCTGTGGTGAGAAACTCCTTGGGATTTGCTCCACAGTGCTTCTGAATGTGAAGAATGACTTTAGCCATAAACAGTCTAAAATCAGATGTGATCTATCTGCTGGTCTGAAGCGAGCTGGAAAGAGACTGAAACCACTACAAGGGCAGACCACAAGGCAGAAAAGGGGCAGGAAAAGCAATGAGCAGGTGGCTGGAGAAAAGACCACATTAAAGAAGTGCTACTTTCCCTGCTTTATATTACATCCTCTTCTCTGGTTTTCCTAACACATCACAAGGGACAGTCCCCAAAGTGTTACTCAGTTACATCACTTTGCATTGAATTGTCTCTATGTTACAATCACTTTTAATTGGACTTTACAAGTACAGGAAGTATCACTTCACATACTTCTAAGAAATACATGTACTTTCTTCAGCCACTCTTTCCCATTCTAATTTTGAACCTAGTTTTAGCTGAAAGTTGCTCTACTCTCTTTTCACCCCCTGCCCCCATCCCCCAAGCAGGGGAGTAACTCAGTTTGTATTGAGTTTGGGTAGCAAGGTTTAGGTAGTGGAGGGACTTCACATGGTGGCTTCTGCGGGAAGCTGCTAGAAGCTTCCCTCATGTCCAACACAGCCAATGTCAGCTGGCTTCAAGATGGACCCATCACTGACCGAGGCCAAGATCATCAGCAACAGTGTTAGTACCTCTGGGGTAACATAGTTAAGAAAAGGGAAAACCACCCCAAACCTGTGCAACAACAACTGCAGCTGGAGGGAAGAGAATATGTGAGAGGAGCAACTCTGAAGGTCAGTGAAGAAGAAGGAGGAAGTGCTCCAGGCACCAGAGCAAAGATTCCTCTGCAACTCATGGAGTAGACCATTGTGAAGCAGTTTGTCCCCCTGCAGCCCATGGAGGTTGATGGTGGAGCAGATATCCCCCTGTAGCCCATTTAGGACACCATGGTGAAGAAGGTAGATGCACCCAGAGTAGGCTGTGACCTGGAGGGAAGCCTGAACTGGAGCAGACTCCTGGTAGGACCTGTAGACCCTTGGATAGAGGAGCTCATGTAGCAGCAGATTTTCTGGCAGGACTTGTGACCCCATGGGGACCCACACTGCAGCAGTCTGGCCCTGAAGGTCTGCACACCATGAAAGGGACCCAGTTTGTGAAGAACTGCAACCTGTGGGAAAAACCTATGTTGAAGAAGTTCATGGAGGACTGTCTCCTGTGGGAGGGACTCCATGCTGGAGCAGAGAAAGAGTGTGAGGAAACCTCTCCCCAAGGACAAAGAAGCAGCAGAGACAATGTGTGATGAACTGACTGCAACACCTATTCCCCATCCCTGTGTGCCACTGGTGGAGAGGAGATAGAGAATTAGTGAATGAAGTTGAGCCTGAGAAGAAGGGAGGGGTGGGGAAGGGGATTTTCAGGTTTGGGTTTATTTCTCATTACTCAACTCTGATCTGATTGATAATAAATTGGAGGTTGTGGAGTCTCCTCTGGAGATATTCAAGATCAATCTGGACACGTTCCTGTATGATTTAGTCTAGGTGATCCTGCTCTGGCAGGGGGGTTGGACTAGATGATCTTTTGAGGTCTCTTTCAACTCCTAATGTTCTGTGATTCTGTGAAATTAAATTAATTTTCCTGACTTGAGTCTGTTTGCCCATGATGGTAATTAGCATGTGATCTGACACTGTCCTTGTCTTGACCCATGAGCCTTTTATTATACTTTCACTCTCCTGTGCAGCTGAGGAGGGTGACAGAGCAACTTTGGTCAGCACCTAGCCTCCAGCCAAAGTCAACCCACCACAGAGTTCTGTCATCTTACTCACTGTTGAAAGCTCTGACATTTGTGACTGTTACTTGGGAGTGATGCTTTTCAAAGTAACATTAGGATTAGGTGGTCTGCCCTTCATTATCAAATTCAGTCATTCCCTTGTAGTCATTCCATTCTTCCAAAATAAAAAACTCACACAAGTAACCAGCGTGACTATGTAATCAGACTGAGGGCAATGCCAGAGAGTAAGAACCACCTCTGTATCTTCTACAAATGGTCTCTACTAGTCTTAATGGCACAATAGCAGAAGGTAGCAATGCCTCTGCGGGGCTGGGCTGCTGGTTCTCTAGAGAGATTAAATGATTCAGCCATGGCAGTGGTTTCTCAGGCAGTGGTTATGATGTCCTTGCTGTGTGAAAGAGGCACAGAGTTCACTTCCTGATTTGGAGAAGACCAAGAACCACTTAGTTCTCCTCCTGGGAGCACACTACACAAAGGCAACAGCTGTGTGCAAGTCTTGACAAAGGTGTAAGTCTTATTCTTACAAAAAGCTGCAAGTCCAGGAAGGCAGAGAGTTTTTAGTACCTTTAAGAACATCTGACTGCAAAACTATTTTTAGCTTTCTATTCTTAAGGGTCCTTGAAGAAATTTCTCAGTCACTGAAGCCAAGGCTGTGGTGAGAACACACTGGAATAGAATCGAGAATCACACCTTCCCCTCCTCCCCTTTCCACCTGACAGAGATCTTCTATTGTTGCTATAGTGCTCCTTTTTTTATGCCAGAAAACCACAAATCGAGCAAACAGACTGGGAGGTGCTGGCAGCCACATATGAGAAATACCATGGAGGGAGAAGACTAGGGAGGGAAGATGGTGATTGAATGGGAAAAAGAGGTTGCCCATGGAACCCATGTATGAGAAAGAGAAAAAAAAATAGTTGCAAAGGCAAAAAGACAAATATCTCAATCACAGAAAGCAAAACAGAAGTAGGTACTCACATTTTAATGGGGCCAGTTCTCTGTCCCAGCCAAAACTGGACCTCTTCTCATGTCATGATCTCCATGTCAGCCTTCCCTTCACAAGTGCTTTTAATTCCCAAACATTGCCCTCCGTGCAGGCAGCAGTATCTCTTCTCATTGCTGCATTCTCCCTTACCCCAACAATCCGTAAATAAGGTTTGGAAAGTCTGTTTTTCTCACAGGAGGATCACTGGCTAATTATAGGATGAACTGCTGGAGACAGCCAGACATCTTGGGGCCACTGACAGGACAAAGATCCCTTCGCCTACCCCAGAACCAACACAAAGCTCAAGCCAAGTGTAAGAAAAATTAAGTCATCTCTGTCTGTCTCATAGTGGATGAGAAACCTACAAGGAACTAACACAGGAGCCCAAGTAATGTTTGCACAGAAACTATCCCGTGCATTTCTCAAAAACTGTTCCCTTCACCAGAAGTCCCAGTGCATGGTCCCCCTCTAGAATGCTCCACTAGCATTAAACTGCCATGAACTGAAAAAGACAGGTAGAAACATCCTGAAGAGAGAGCAGTTCTTAAAACCCTGTTTGAGAGGGCAAAGAACAGCTAAATATGGCAGGGACCTTGAGTTCCAAAGACTTCTGCCTTGTCCCTCAACACTACCCTTCCCTTAGTACATCCAACATGCAAGAGATGCCAGGACCAACCTGATTGTAGGATTATGCTCCTACACTTGCAGGAAGAGAGAAGGATGTTCTCAGGGTTAGAATATATATATATGAGCAGATGATGGGAGACATTAAGGGACAGAAACAAGAGTAACCTCAGCCTTTCATCTTTACTTTTTCAGTTGCTGCAAACTAACTCACCATTTCTCACATCAGCCCTTATGAGAGGCAGGTAATTGTAGCTGCTGTTTCACAGAGAGAAGGCTGCTCCAAGCCACACACATCAGTGGCATAAGCAAGAGGCAAATTTGAGAGTTCTTACCTCTAGCCACCAAGCACAGTGACCCACTTTGTGCTCTCCTGCCTCAGGAAGGCTGGAGCTTTTACCTGCAAAGAAACTCAACATACCAACTAAAGGAGGGAATCACACCTGGCACATGAACTCCAGGGAGCATTTAGGCCCACCCCATGTCTTTAACTCTCAAAATTCAGTACACACAACTGCATAAATGCACCATCTGTACTGTTCTCTGTTGAGACAGAAGGCTCTGCACTACCCAAGTACAAACTGAACACATTGTCCAAATTAAAATGCTTCCATTAATAGCAGGAAAAAATGCCATTGTTGCTTTGCTTGCCAGCTCAGCTCCCTCACCTTTATCCTGTCTCTCTTGCCTTCCAAGGACTGCCCAGGATAGTTTAAGGTTGCATGTAACAGTGCACTACTTGTTTACTACTACTCCATGAGCCATATGAAACGCTTGCTCCAGCAGCTAGCCATCCCTCAGCAAGAAAAAGAAAGAATTCTATTTCTTCTTTCAGTGTGTACCATTTGTCAAACTGTCCTTTTACTTTCCAGGCTGAGATCAAACAAGATTTTCATTAGGCTTAAGTCTCCTAAGATCATCAGCAGGAGCTCCCATGAGAAGATTTTATTTGTTTTTTTCTTGGTTAATGCATTTTCCTAGTTAATACATTATGGAAAGAAATGGGAAGGATCAGAAAAGAAAGCCCACTTTCTCTTATCATAAAATATATAGTGTCCCTGATTCTGAGTGAGATATTTTAAGTATGGCACTTTGGAAACCTTCAGATACTTACAGCTTCAACAGCTTTCAATCCAGTCTTTATGTTGTTGACTTCCTTCTCCAGCTCTACCAGACTGCACGGGAGACAGACACGGAGCAGATAAAACAAAAAGAGCAGTGTTACACAGGAACACATGAACTGTGCAGTGGAGCAGAACACTGGACCATCAAGTCTGGTATCCAGCCTCTGGCACCTGCCACGCCAGATGATTGGAAATGAGGGGAAGGGGTCTGTTAAGAAGAGAGGGGTTGTTCTCAGAACATCTGCTCTGTGAGCTGAGCCTGACCCTCCAGCAAGGAGCAGATGCCACAAAGCCAGCTTGCAATAACCAGCTGACAAGTAAGCCAGGGCCACAGCTTTAGCACACACATTAATGTGGTCTCAGATTATCTCTACACATGATTCCTGTACCACATAACTACTAAATCCCATTAGCAGTACATTTACATGTGATTTTTATCTGCCTCACTGTCCAAACATTGTTTCTTCCATATGATTTTCTACCATAGGGTAGTCCCTGCAAGCTTACATGGTAACCAAGCATACAACCCTACTATTAACACATGCTTCCCTAGACACAAGTGTTGCACGGAATTTCTGCTCACCATATACAAAAAGGAGGTTTTTTTCCTAGTACTTTATGAAAAAATGACTTTTCATACCCAGGTAACTAGTTAGTACCTATTTGTGAGTCAGCAGGCATCTCCTCCAAGTATTTGTATTTGGTGAATAGCAGTTTACATCTTGAAAACCTTACTAATTTCTCAATAAATGCCTTTAAGTGTGAACCTACGTTTAGTTTTTCACTTGCCTTTCATTGGCTGGAGTAGTTCCCTATACAAAGAATCATGTCTGGGCAAATAATACAGAAAGGCATTTTTGAACTCTGCTTTAGAAAGAAAAAATAAGCAGTATTTGGGGGGATTACCCTGAAAAAGTAGCACAGAACTTAGCTGAACAACCACAGGATATGGTGAGTAAATTACAGACAACTTGTAGTCTAGTTAAAATGTCTGTTTCAGAAATAAAGTAGATATGGGCATGAACAGCTGTCAGTTACCTACAAATGTTTTCAGACAAAAATTCTCTGTTGATGTACATCTGAATAACACCAAGAATGGCAACAAAGGCATTTCAGCTGAAAGGCTGTCTGTGATTTTAGAAGACAGCAATGAAAAAAAAAATTATGATCATTATGTTCAAAGAAATCACTGGGAACTTCAGCTCTGGGAGCAAGCAATAGTACTGGACTTACTTGACTTTTGCTGCTTCTGGAAGATGCTGCAACTCAGACTGAATATCTAAGATATCTGGATAATTCTTTTCAAAGATCATAATTAAGTAGTGCAACAGTGTAATGTTCCTAAAAAAAAGAAAATAAAAAAGAGAGAATAGCGGTGAGAAGGAAAAAACTGGTAAGAGGATTGTGACAAGTGAGTGAAAAATACCTGGGTAAGAAACGTCCTTGAATTAACATGACAAACAATCTATCAG
The DNA here is from genome assembly GCA_013399135.1 of Heliornis fulica. Lineage (NCBI taxonomy): Eukaryota > Metazoa > Chordata > Aves > Gruiformes > Heliornithidae > Heliornis > Heliornis fulica. Next base: position 132,350 of record VXBZ01003327.1, read on the forward strand.
CAGTTAGCAACACTGTTACTGAAAGAAAAGTATCACAGACTAAAACAAATTAGCTTTATGAGCCATCCTTCCCAAAACCTCAAGCAATATATTGTGCCTTGATTTATTCTGCAAGCTCCAGCATGCTTCTATCCATGTAGATGGTGTAACAGAAAATTGTGTAACACAGTATTCATACAGTTTGTCCCCAGATACTTCAGAGAATAAACAACAAATAGTACTGAAGTAGCATTAACTCATAATGGAGAAGTTGATCTCAGAGACAACATGGAAAAAAACCCCAGAGTTAACTAAGAAGAAGAAACGTTCTTGAAGACTGAAAAAGCTGGTAAGGAATCTCCTATAGTAAAGAAACAGCTACACTTAGGAGTAGCAGCTAGGTTCACTACTACAAAAACAACAGCAGCTTAAGCAGGACTGGACAGAAATAAGATATTTGAGAGATGCAGGAGAAAATTTGTAAAGTAAATGTTGAATTTAGCATCAGTGAATTTTGCACGTAGAGAGAACAGCCAGCCATAACAGCTGCTTGAGGCGGGTGCTAAGTGGTTAACTGACAGGCAAGACAGCAGATGGCCACTGCTTCACATAGCCCAGAGCCTGGAGCTGGGAACCAGTAGGAGAACAGAATATGCACAGGACATTTAATATATGGAAAATCAAGCCAAGCTACATTAAGGCAAAAAAGTGTTCAACACTAGCTACACAAGTGTTAGCCTTGGAATACAGAAAGGACATCGTGGTAGTCAAAACAGAACTCTGTTAGTTCAAACTCTACTAGGTAGGGACGAACTTCCTCTGGCTTCTTACTGCCATTATTCATTCTGCCACAGACTGAAGTCATTTCACCACAACTGTGGTCTCAGCAGTCAAGAAAGGTGCAAGTTAGTAAGAATCAGTGTAGAAGAGCTCCAAGCAAAATCTGAATGCTGCTGGAGCTCAAACATAGTCTTCTCTCCACAGTCCCAGCTGGATTAATTTCCAGAACCAGTATGGGAATGTGGAGCACAACACAGGGTAGCACTATAAAGACCAGCAGCCCATGTCTGTAAATAGTAAGTTCTACCTCCCCAATCCCAGCTATTTTCTTTAACTGCTCTCGATAACAACCAGGCTCAGTCTCTCTAAGCTATGCCTGGTGTAGGTACAGAGCCAGTTTATGACAGTCCTGCATCAGAAACAGATGCCATGTTTCACAGGAGACATAAAACTGTGGTCAGGATTTTTTTGTTTTCCTTTTTGCAAAACCATCACTGTAAAGCTTTGGTATAAAGGGCAAATTCCATCAAAATCCTCCTTCCCCCCAACTTATTTCAGTTTTTTGTGAAATACTGCATTTTGTCATCTTTTCATAGTGTTGAACAGATGTGCATTATCCAAAGAAACAGCAGAAGTTGAGTGCTAGGTTAATAGCTGGTTTTAACTGCTGTAGGATCTTTTAGAGTGAAAAGCACTACTTAAATGCCAAATAAGATGCTATTTTAAAGGGTCTCCTGAGTTAAAACCAAACAAAACCCACTTTCACTCCTATGATAAGAGATGCAGCAGCACGGTAACCAACTCATTTATGGCCTTCCAGCCTACCTGTCTATGCTGGATTTGGTGTCTGCAATTTTGTTCAGACTGGAGACTTTGAAGCCATATGCACTTCCCCTTTGGCCCTTGTTCATATAATTCCCGAAGGCCAGAACTACTTCCAGGAGTTGCCTCAAACGCTTGCTTCGGATGAGTTCTTTGGATGCCAGAAGAATGGCTTGAGAAGAGAAAAAATAATGAACAGATTATTGCACAGTGGCTGTTTATAACATCATGCTTGGGTCTACAATACCTGTCTGACTACTGCCGAGCAAACCCTGCAACACAGCCTGTGCCGGAACTGTCCTTCCCACACCACCCAGAGCCAGGACAACTGGAAGGCAGGTACATTACATCTATCCTGTAGGATGCTCCTCTGAACCCAGAGACAGGGCTAATCTCCTGGACCTCATACTCAAAACTCATACTCTTGCATAGCCTGCAAGAGTAGTGGGGAGGCTTGGGCTCATCTGAAAATGCAGCATAGAATACATTGACCTCTTCTCTGCAATAGATATGGGCATGGCACAGAAGCCATACTTACCCCTCCTTGTAGTTATACAGTCCCAGAATACCACTGTCCTGAGGCAGCCATTGAAACTGCCCCATGGAGAGGAAGGGGCAAGGGCTTGTGAGTGAGATAGGAAGGCTGACCTGCACAGAAAAGGTCTGAAAGTGTGTGGTGGCTCAGCACAGCCTGGTAGTAGTACACTGTCTCAACTGTCAGGTGCTATTGCCAGTGCAACAATCATGAAACTGACTTTATTAAGTCACTGGATGCAAAAAGAGTGTCAGAGCTTATTTCTTAGCACATGATGTGCCTCGCACTCACTGGCTCTACCACCTAGCATACATGTGACAGCACCCCCTTTGAAGGGAAGCCTCTCTTGACATTGCCCTCCCCTTTACCCGGCTCTTACCAAAAGCTGTAACCGTACCTTCCACTTTGGGCTTTGCTTCTGCCAGCCTCTCTGGAAACTTCTTCTTAAAGAACAATGCTTGCAGCCGCTGCTGATAGTGGTCAATCCTGCATGAAGGGTAGAGGAAAGCCAACACTGAATTGGAACTGTCCCACTAGGCCCATGCATGAGGTTGTAGACACAGTGCCAACATCTAACACTACGCAATCAATCATCCTTGTTATGAAAATGGAGGATCTCAAGGCATGTTTTGATCACAGTTAAAAAGGAGCTGGAAGAATACCCATTGCTCTCAAAATATGAGAGTCACAGGAGGTGCCAACTACAATCAGTCAGCAGAACAAGATGTTAATCCTGACTGGGGTGTAACAAAGTTGGAAGAAGAAAGAACATCACAGGAGGAGGAGGTGGGATAGCTGAATGGAAAAAAAGAGATGTATATGAAATCCTGACCGCTGGCTACACTACGTCTGACAGTTTGATCCTTTTTGTGTGAACAAGTCTAGGCAGAGGAGGCCGATTTCTGCTTGTCATCAGGGGACTGGTCCTTAAATGACAGCACAGAGAGTGCTTATCATCAATAAAAAGTTTGTGTAATGAATGGAAACATTTGTAACATTTGTGGGCTTCTGGCAAATGCAGGGTATAACGCTGGCCCGCAATCTCTTGCACATTCCCCCTCAGTGCCAGATGATCCATTTTCAATAACAATTACAGCTGCTTCCAAGAAGCCCTCAGTGTGTTTTCCCATAATGTATCAAACAGACCTGCTCATTTCAAAGAGGAAACGATCCGCCCGGGCCATGCGTTCAATTTCGTGTTTATGCTCCTCCAACAGGTCCGTATCACTCTTTTCAGGAACAAACTTCAGCAGCTAGAGTGGCAGACACAAACCAAAAATTGAGATGAGAGATCCAGGGAAAAGGAGAGAGAGACAGAGAAGGACAAACAAACCTGATGGAGAGAGAGGGCCATCAGATTTCTCTGCTACCATTGGGAAGAGTTACGTTGACTCAGCTGTGTGACCGTAACTGCAAAGAAGTGCAGCTGTGGCTACAAAATTGACCTTTTTTAAACCTTTGCTTGCTGTTCTGTCTTTATCCCTCACTGACCCCGTTAGATTAATTCCTAATTCTATGGGGAATTTCCCATTTCTAAATCCTAAAGGCCAAGTGCTACTGCAGCTTACCCAAGGGGAAGTACAGAAAGAACTTTGATTCCCACATCGTTATTTGAAGTTTAGATTGGTGCAAACAAGAGCAGGATGTGTCCCACTCACTATCAAGTACCCATCATGCCTGTCCTAGGGTTCACACAAAGCCTCATCTATCTCTCTCCTGGGTCTGCCCTACTCTACTGCCAAAAGAATAAACAGTAACCAACCAACTGAATATGTGCCTGACACTGGCTGCTATTCATAAGCTGACCTTAAAAGCTCATACTTTGACAGATTTTTGACATATCTGGTGGTAGTTATGCTTTAGTATGGCTACAAACACTGCCATGCACACAGTCTCAGCACACACACACACAAACTGCTTGCAAGGCACAGCAAGCGCTTTTACCACTTTTTAATATGTTATCCCACTCCTCAAAACATGGTATTCAAAGGTGTTTGGGTATCAGAAGCATCCAGCGACTTCTAGAGCTTCTGTGAGCATTTAGATAACATGACAAGTGGGCGGTAAATTTCCAAAATGGAAAAGCTTTTTGTGCATGATTAAATAGCATGACTGCACACAAAGAAGGAATCACATTTGTCAGGCAGATTAGAATTATAGCATTTTGCCCATTCTTAAGGAATCTTATTTTATGCATCTTTGGTCAAAGAAACATCTTTCATCCTCTTTAAAAGAGGAAAATTGGACAACAGCAGTTTAATAGTGTTTTGGGTTTTTTTTTTTTCCCCACCAGCTATGCAGTGAAACAACTGCAGGGGACAGAAGTCCCCAAGTCCCTTTCTAACCATCTGAGTTAGCATGCAAGATCCCTTCTTGTCCCAGCTCTAACAAACCTACATTGCCTGGTGCATGACATTTCCCAATGGAAGAGCTGCAGGCAAAGAAGGGAAGTTAATGAAAAGAACAAAAAATAATCACCAGTATAAAAAGATGGGAAAAGCCACATGAAAGTCACAGGTGAGAAGAGAGGATGTGGAAGGAAACCTCATACCAACTGTACTAAGGCATATTTTACATCAAGAAAACTGTCACAAAATCAATCTGATACAAATAGTTACACAAGGGAGGTACATTTCACAAGATCAGGAAATACTTTTCTCATGTTCCCATTTGAAGTTCCACTGTCGTGTTAGGGCTGAGTTCAGATCTGCAGACATACCAGGAGAATAAGTTCATCTACTCACTTACTTTAGGTGGATGGGGGCTGGGGCAGAGGCATTGAAGGACGTAAGAATAAGGTATATCCGACTGTAATCTCTCTCACCTGCTCAAGCATATCTTTTGCTAGGTCTTCTTGTTCATCCATCTTCAAGATTGCTTGTCTGATTTCTTCATTAGATAGCTTCAGCCTTTCAATAGGATCAACATTGTACCATTAGTGCAAAGCTTCAGTGACAGTTCAGAAAGTAGAAAGCCTGGAAAGCTGTGCTAAAAAAACCACAAAACAACTATGGGAAGTTCTGCTATGAAGCTGTATTCTAGAGTATTCTGTAAGATGAATGAATCTGTTCCAAAGGCAGACATGTTATCTGTTTCAGCTAATCAAACACATAAAAAAAAAATAGACAGTAATTAAAACCAATCACAACCTCATAAATCAAAAGTGCTTCTAACTACCCCCATGTCAGATACTCATCCCCCACTAAGTTCTTTTCCTACAGTAAAACCCTTCAAAACCTTGTGACTTGTAAGTGAAGGTGAGCCCATGTTACACTTCTGCATGTGCATATGAAAGGAACTCTCAGAGTAACAAGTGACAGGACTGATCCTTCCCCTACAGATCTGAGAAAAGGCTTTTGTCTTGTAAGAGACTGGCTGTGCTAGGTGAGCTCACTCAGCAATCATGGCTGAAGGGGAACCGACAGCATCTACATGTTCATATTTCATATCCAAAAAATTATAAGGCTCTGAAAACAAGAGCGTATTAATATTATCCAAGGTGTTAAAATGAGACTCTCCTTCCCACCTACTACTGTCCAACTGTGTGCAATGAGTAGGTGTCATTAGTTACAACAAAGCACAGAATCAATTAAAAAAAACACAAGAAAAACACCTGAAATCCAGAGCAGACCAGAAGAGTCAAAATTTGGGATTATTGAGAGACTGCTTGATAGATTACATAAAATTAACTTGGTGGTTCTCAGCACAGATGTCAATAAACACATGTGCAAGGGACAAATGCTATCCTCCCACCCCAATGCCACAACACCCTCATCAGTCATTTCAGGAAAGTGGGGGATGATGAAATGAACCATAAAGAAAAGACTATCCACAAGAAAATTTTGATTTTGGGACTAAAATGGGAAAGTGTGAAAAGGAATATTTGAGGAGTGAAGTCTGTAGTCTCCATGGACCTTGTACAATCAATATAATTAATTAAGAGCAGAAAGAGAAAATGCAAATATAAATGAGAGGCAGGCGGATGCACAAGGCAGAATGTTTTTTTGTCTTCAGTGCTAAGAAATTCCATGTTGAAATTTCACATTGCTATTGCCATTTGGATAAAATCATATTTTTGGAACTAGGTAAAAGCAAAAGAGCGATCTTTATTTTTACAGACAGGAAATATTACTAAATCTAAGAAACTTAAACATTTTAATATTGCCCAATATAACCAACAGCTGGAAACTAAAATATGAATCAGCAGACATTCAAAAGCTTTTAAATATTACACTTCCAAACTAATTGCTCTCACTCAGTTCCTAGCTGGTCATCATGTCCGCTTTTGACAAGGAGGGCAAACAGATAGCAGCTAAATAAGGCTACCAAATTTCCATTAAAGTTGCATAATTAGGCCACACCTGGATGAGATGGAGAAAGTTTTACTATAAAAAGGCTGGAAACATTTTACTTTCAGTCATCAGTTTGACTTGGGTTCTAAACAGCAAACCTCAATACATGGGGTCCTGCATCAAGCTCAACAGTCTCAATCAGAAAACTAAAGGGATTCCTTTGGCTTTAATAATAGCAAAGTTTAAAGTCCATGGTTGTGTGACCCCACAAGGGCTGAGAAGGACTTTGGTGAGTGTGGGTCTGACTCCTAGCAGACACGTTTATATACACGTGTACAGGCAACTCAGTGCTGTTAGCTTTTGAAATACTACATTTTCTTGGTTATTTTTCCTTTAGAGAGCACCTTTACTTCTCAGAATCTAGAGCCTACAGATTGTGTGTGTCTTGTGACTCAGACCACAATCTGTCAGAGAAGACACAGTAAGCCAACTCACAAGCACCAAGGTGGGGGTTTTATGTTGTTGCTTTCACCAAAGATAAAAAGAACCAGGAAGAGTTTCATAGTTCTTCCACAAAAACCATCAAGCAACTACCCCATTACACAGTGCAAGTCCCTGTGTGTGTACGTCAATACATCAGAAGGTACTTGTCTATCCAGGAGCCCCAGGACTTCAGCCTCAAGCTTTGCTGATTGCTGCTGCTCATCAGAACTAAATACACTTGAAAATTTCTTCTGTTCAAAAGTAATTGAGAGCCCCAAGGACAGACAGTTATACAAACACTGATTTCTCAGATGACTCCATGGTCTGCCATCAGTAAAAAACCATCTGGCTTGAATGGTTTAGCCCACAGTAGAGAGAAGCAGAAATCTCACCAGCCCCTGACAAGAAGCAGTTTAACTTATGTCACTTACAGGCCTGCAAAGGGGTTGTGGTGCCTGCAGGTGTGCATCCTAGATTATTACCAATCCAATTACAAGTACAGAAGGATTTATGGCAAAACAATCTTACTGTTCCAAAGCGGGCTTGTTCCTCTTCTGAGGCAGGATGCATTTCAAGAGCTGTAAGCATCAACAGCACAAACCAGGGATCTTCCTACTTAAAAACTGGCCGAATAACTGGCCGAAGAATTGTTAAGCAAGTGATTCTTCTATTTTCAAAACTTGTGCCCAGCCATGCAGTAGATCTTAAAGATGGCCAGCACTAATGCGAAACAGATGTGCTGCTTTTGAGCAGAAACAAGTGAACTGATTAAAGAGGAACCTGAAGCAGATGCGTAAAATCTTTCCATTTAGAACTGAATAGAGCATCCTTCAGAGCCCAAAACTCATGTGGGACAGACAGCAAATTAAAGTGGAATTATGCCCAAAAAATTTACACTACAGAAGTTACATTTCAGTATCTATTGGAAAGTCTGCAATGGTTTTCTTACAAGCTTTGCAGATCCAGGCACTCTTCCTCCAGCTGCTGGAGACAACTCCATTGAGAACAGCATGTGATTCAAACTGTTTTCTCTTTGCTTTATGCTTCACCAGATTTTGGTATCAGAACTCAGGAAGCAAATGTGACCAGAAGAAAGGACAGTGCCCCTATCTTCAGCTGCAATACATTCAGTCATAGTGCAGATATCGACTGGCTTTGTTCAACAGCAGCCTGACACTGATCAGATGAGGAAGGAAAAGGATCTTTACTCTGAATACTCCCTCCTCCTTCCTTCACACCGTACATCTGGTGGCAGCATATGGAAGTCCAACTGCTTGAGTCATCTTCAAGCAATGTTAAAGCTCAACAAGTACCAAATAACTTCTGATATGGTACTTAGCCTGCCTCCCTCTATCCCCTCCGGCTTTATAAATAATCTCTATTGACTCTGCAGAGTAATTCATCACTAATCTCCCCAGGACACCTCGGCTGATTTAACACCAGCTTCACTTGCAGACATCAAGTGGTTTATTGTTTCGTCCTCTCAGAGCAAGCTGGCAGCCTGACTCTGAACATGCCTGGGAGACATGCTGCAGTTTTACATCAACTTCCCTTACAGAGATTAAGTGCTTGGTCATTTTCCCTCCTTAAATACACCCATTGATTTAACTCTCAGCAACCTCCCCCTTCATTCCTCCCTCCCATGGATTAAAGCTGAATACTTGTCACTCGTTAACCATCTCCCCTCCTAGAGGAAAAGTGAGTTACTTCACAGCATTATTCCTTGGTTCTTTCTTAGCTTTTGAGAGAGAAACTTGCTTGTCTACCACCAGTGAGCCCAGAGTTTTGCTGCTGCTACATTAAGCACCCGTGCCTTGGGGGTCACTTTCCCACTCTTCCTTTTACCTTGGAAAAGGGAACTGATGATCATCTATCAAGGCCATTATTTTCTACTTCAAACTGAACTGAACCGCAGTGCCTGCGAAACATGCCAGCAGCAAAAGCTGTGGCAGTGAGAAGCACTGACCGACACTTAGCTGCATCCTAAGGCCACTTTGTTCAGCTCACCCCAGCCCCAGCTTTTGCTGACTGCAGACCTCTTCATCTTCACAACCCATTTCATACAGGCTACTAGTCAATTCACTCCCAAACTCTGTGACTGGGATGTAAGCCTTCTTTAACTCCTGAGTACTCCTAAGGCTCTGTACAACTGCCAAGCTGAAGGCTGCTAAACAGCTACCTTTTGGGAATAGTCATGGCTACTAGACCACAAAGGCAGGAAAAGATGTCTCCTAGCTTTCAGAAGCAGTGTTCAGGAGTCAGGTTGGTCTAACTGCACATTCACCCAGAAGACAGAAAGTTGCACCCACTCTTTCCACATCCTCTTATCTCAGTTGCCAAATCATCAGTGAAGAAAACAATGCCTTAACCTTTCGGGGACAACAGCTGGGACACTTTATCAAGTGCGTCTTACATCATTATATCAACATGTTGGAAAAAATCCACCAGTGCCTTTTCAGCACTTCACTGTCAAAATACTCTGCCAAGTGCATAAAGAAACAGGCTTTTTTTCTTCCCTCCTTTCCTCCTTCAGCAAAAGCTTATGAGTGACAAAGCTACTCTGCATCAAATGCTCTGTTTCGTACCAAGGGGGACCTGGGGACGGCTGTCCTTCAGAGCTAAGCAGAATAAGGCAGGATCAAACTTGGGAATCCCCAAATTACAGTGACATAAGGCAGTGGTTCATCTCTTATCACAACCCTACCTACTGGTTCCTAGTTGTGGTCTAAGATAGGATGGAAACAACTCATGTGTTCAGTTTAACCTTTGGGTTTTAGCATACTTGGAATAGCAAGTAAAGCCATTTACCTTGGACCTTAACTTAAAACCAGACAACCTCTCTCAGGAGCCACTGTTTATTGCCTAGTGTTTTTCAAGACAGCACAGCAAGGAACTGAACTGCTGGGCTCAATGAGCTGTTTCTATATCAAGGTAAGATCTGTACCCCAAAGTATCATCCTGCTTGGAAACTGCCTCCAAATAAGGGTGAACACTACATGTCCCATGGCAGAAAGGCACTCAGGGCCTGAGGGCACAGCAGAGGCTGTACACAGAGACTCACACTGGCTGAATAGCTTGTCCTCTTCGTGTCTGAAAGGGTTTAGCAGCACTGAAGAGGTATAGCAATGTGAGCTAAATACTTGCTGTCTTTAGCATTCTGGTTGGAAATGCCACAGACATTTCTCTTCCCTTATTAGTAGAGGTTGAATCGAGAATCATGAAAGCCACAAAAATTTGGTAAAGTTGCCTGCTAGTATCTACCTACTGTCATATTCACATTTAAAACTATTTTTGTGTAGTCAGATTCTTCCTTCTGCTACTTCTGGTTTTATGACATTTTGTAGTACTCCTACTGTTTCCAGCCTCTTGAGGGGGTTAGTGCTGTCTACCTGGGCCACAGGAATAACAAACACATCTCAGAAGAACACTGATATAATGACTTTTCTGAAATTCTTGCAAAATAATTTGCACAAAACCATTCCATAATTATATTCAGTTTTCTTCTGAACAATGCTGTCTCAGAACTTGACTTCTCCAGAGATTTTCACAGAGCAAGACAGTAAGAGAAACATGCCCTAGACATGTTCTGCCAGGACCATTTAAAGTCCTGCAAGAACATTTAAAGATAAGGTACAACAAAAACTGTGAAGCAGCGAAAGTACTACCCAGTAGTTAAGTATGCAGGCAGGAGAAGCCATACTGGTGAGAGAGGTCAGAGAAATTTCCAGCTGCTAGGTGAAAGCAGGGAAACAGGGATCTGGGATGATTCTTCCAGACCACACAAGTCTGACAATAAATCTCCAGACTGGTGGAAACCAAAGACATTAGGAAATTCATGAGGGATAGTATGACAGAAATAATTGTATGTTGGAAACATGATTAGGAAAGCCAGATTTGAAGCTGGTGTGTGCCTGGATTCACCACAGACAGATGGTTCCATGTCCTGGTTGAATTATGGCCTACTGGAAATACTGTGAGACAAACTTATCTTGTGCCTATTCAAACCTTTACTGTTGGCCTATGGGACAAAGCTTTGTGGTGAATCCTTCAGACTCCATTAAACAAGGCCAATTACATCCTCCCACTGCAGGAAAACTGAAAGATGTTGCTATTGAGGAGTTGAAATAGAGGGTTTTTTCTTAAAATAGAGATGAGAATTAGAGGAAGTCTTATGAATCTGCTAACTGTCAGCAACAATCAGCTAGCTCTTCGATTTTCATCTCTTTTTAGTCTGCCATGCTCCAGTCTCTCTGAGAAAGAAAGCAAGAGACATGTATTTCTCGCTCTAGCTAGGTTTTGGCTTGTTGGACCATATGAAATACGAGCTCTGCCTGACCCTTTCTAACACAGTGTTAGTAAAACAAAAACATTTGAGTAGTGGAGGGAAAGAAAACCCAACCCATCCAGCTATTTTACTTTAAAGGACACGACAGTTTAGTGTAAACAAAGGGGGAATAAACTACAGGGATATATGCACAGTAAGAGTCAATTGGAAACAGCTGTTGGCAGATACTGTGGCAACCTGAAAGCTGGGGCAGCAGCTCAGGGCTGCAGAAATTCTCTTTGTTTGTCACCAGTTTTAAAACCCTTCTCGTTGCACGTGTGCACTCAGCCACATGCACACATGTGTGAGGTGCACTGCAGGAGCTGCAAGGGCATGGAAACAGCCAGGGGTGGTTAGGCTGGGAGTGTCTCTCCTTTAGGGTTAAATCTAAAGGAGGAAGAAGTAGAGTAATGAAAAAAAAATAACAAACCAAAACCCTTTCAATTATTGTCTGCAGCCAATCCTCCCAATTGCTGTCTTTAATAATAGAACCATATAAGTACAAAGAGCAGTAAAAGGCATGAACGCAGAGGTGCCGGTTTAGTTCCCAGAGATTTTTGTTTTTCTAGTTGCCTTTAAAAGGGAAGTCTAGGGAGGAGGAGCAATCCTGGGCCAAGCTGTAAGATATTTCTGATACCCTGGGTGTAACGCTATCTGTTACAAACATTAAATGACCCAAGCTGGTGATAGCCCCAGTGACTGGTGTTTCCCATAGCACAGAGCAGGGAGTTTAAGTGAGCGCAATGCAAACTGTCAGGCTCCTCAGGAGCTGTGAACTCAGTCTCCAGATCTCTGTCATCCATGCTAGCTTCATGCTGAAGTGAGATTGGCATATTTCCTAGAGGAGAGGTTAGCAGTCAGAAGCCATAGCTTTTCGCCTCTGGGTTAAGCTCAGAGTAGCAACATGAGGTGAACTGACTTCATGGTATGCCTGGAACAGAAGCATGCTGTGCACCCTAAAGCACAAGGTTTGTGCTTCAGTTTCACTTTGCCAGAGCAGCAGAAAGGAAGACAAATGGCAGGGACTGTCCTTTCTTTCTCTCACAGTTTAGAGAGGATTCCTGTCAGGTAAGAATGGACAAGACTTGCACGACAGAAAAAGTGAAACAGTAAAAACCACATTGCCATCATCCACACTGCTTTTGTTTTGGGGATAGAAGGTGTTTACAAATAAATACCTAGTGTGCTACCAAGTCACAGACCACCTTCTTGGAGCCTCCTCAGCCCAGCCACCTTCACACATCATGTTACCACTTCTAGGAAGTGTTCTATATGCTTACATGAGTTAATCTGAACTTCAGACACACTTTAGTGGGTCTGTCAAACAGCATGAAAATCCTGTGGCCCCTATGCCTCCCCATTGCTCTGCCCCAGCCTGCAGTCAGCTGCTAACACCAGCAAAGACATGCGTTGGCAACTGCTGCAGAGAGAGGAATGTAAGCCTTCCTTCACTGCTGGTTTGGATGGGGGGGTCCTGCTGACATGCAGGCTAATGCCACATAAGTAGCATAATGACCACCTCCGTGGATTTCACTAAGCAATGGAAAGAACTTGCTCCAGTCCCGGTGGTCTGGCTCCAACTTTGCTTTTAACTGTTTGCCTGCTAAAGCAGACAAGTGACCACATCCATAAACCCCACATTTTCTATGCATCAGTGAAACAGTCGTATTTCTCAGCACTGCCACAGCTTTGATAGGACCTATCTCTGACCTCACTACCCCTCCTCTGGCAGGAAAGGCAGCTTTCTCAGGTGGGTCGGTGTCTGCATAAGCATGATGTTTAATGACAGACATCCAGCCCAGTTCTCATGTTAGTAGAAAAGCATGAAAAGCATATAAAGGGACCTGATGTCACAGCATTTGACAGCATTAGAGTGATTGCAGGATCATGCAAAGGCTTCCAAAACCTAATTTACAAATAGAAGACCTAATTCTTGAATATCACTTTTCATATTTACCTCTCTTCTAACCAAGAGTCAAAAATTACAAAAGTGAACAATGCTCTCAGCTGTGCTGTATTCCAGAGAACAACATTTAGAAAAAGAACCCCAACATACAGACAGAAATGAATAACATACACAGAGCATGGAGGACACATCACTGAGTAAGTGCAAGCACAGCCAATGAGCTGCTTTCATCCACCTATGAGTACAGATAGTTTTCTGGTGATAAGTCTTCAGATACACCTTGGTGTCTATGTCTGTTTAATGCAACAGAACATGCGTGCATATCTGCTTAAATGAGCTAACACTTCAGAGAGACATGATTTTAGGAAACTGCAAGAGAGGTTTCTCTGAAGCTCTGCAGGTAGAAGGCAGCAGGTCTAGGTGAGAACAGAAATGTACCCATTTGTTTAATTCCATCCCCTCTTGCTTCTAATGTTGATCACCAGTTACACTGGGAGCTAAGGCTTTGGCACACTTACTTGGAAAGAAGAATAACACAATTCTGGGCCCTCCGGCCGTCAATCACAGAGAGCTCTTTCACCTTTCGTGTGGAGAGGTAAAGGTCTTCTGTTGAGCCCATCTCTTTCTGCATGTAATTCAAAAGGGGAGGGGAGGGAGAACAATCAGTATCATGTTTCTCACCCAAATTGGCTAAATGTAACAAACAAAGCCCACCCCAACCTGGGAAAATCCACCCAACATGGTGAGAAAAGGAGATAGGAAGGGCAGAAAACACATAGGTAGGTCCTGTATTGAATGACAGAAGTCATTCATTGCCACCTGTAAGATCATCTTTGATTACAAATACTGGACCTGATCCTTGATTCTGACTTGCTGGACTCACTTGACCCATAGTTATGATATTATTATGAAGTTGCTGTGCAAATCTGGCACAACATGTAAATTTGGCATATTGTAGTAACACCCACTGGTTTTAGTATATCTTTCAGCAGATGTTTCCTGCAGGCATTACATGGTGTTGTTGAAAGGCTATAGCCCTATCAAGAACAATCCTTCCATCATCTCTTAAGGCTGATACTGGTCCAGTCCACTCCATATTATATGACAGATGCAAACAGTAGGGCAAGGTGGCATTTATCACGGTAAATATATCTTACTAAATGGTCGATCTCTACATGTTTGTCTCAATAGGCAGAGAAAAACTACTTGCAAGTAGTGTGATCATCCAGCTGTTTCTGTTTCCTTGTCCTGCTTACACACCAGAGCCATAGGATTTTTTTCACTTCCAGGGATTCGCTTTCTGTAGGTATTTTGAACACCTTTTAAGATCATACCTTAAATGAAAGTGGGTTTAATGATAAAAGGTGTTATCCTGAATAACAGATCTCTAGTTACCAATGGAGAAGAGGGAATTTGAAACAGAACAGTTTTTAGTTTCCCAACTAACTTACTACTGCCAGAGACTCCTTAAAAATGCCTTTCCCTAGTGCCCATATTGTCATGCCTTGGGACTTTGAGACTTACTGCTATAATCTATTTCTGAATGCACCCATCAAATTAGCAATGTGACTTCTTTCTTAGGATATAACAGCAAGTATGAGGAGTCAGATAAAAGATCCATCTACTCCCAGTCTCCTGTCCCTAAGAGTGGTCAACAGCAGATACCCAGGGAAAGGTGTAAGATCATGGCAAGTGTGCAGTGGTGCTTCCCAGAATTCACACCCAGGACTCAAGTTTCTGCAGCTCAGGGCATGCTTACATCAGTATGACAAATCTCCTCCAAGATATTTTAATGGCCAAATATTTCAGAGTTAAATGTAAACCATAGATTCATACTGCTAGTTGTCATTTAAGTTCTTGATATAATCAATGAGCCTGGATATACAAAGTATTCCTTCAACCACATCCAAATGTGCTGGAGTGAGCTGCCACTGATACTAAATGGCGTTTTTAAGCAGCTGCAACGCACTGGATGAAGACATCCATATGACAATTCTGCTGGATGGGCCAATTTTTTTTGGCAGAAAAATATTGTAATGTTACTTCATACATCAAATAGTGTTAAAAAAAAAAAAAAGAAAAATTTATTCTGAGAGTTTAAATAATAAGACCAAAAATCAGGGTACCCCAGAATAACCTGATGTGTACAGCTGTCAAAGTTTTCTCGAGTTCTTTCAGTTTGTGGGGAGGAAGATGGGGAATGGAGAGATAGGCAGCTGTTGAAGGTAAGAAAGATACTTGTTGGTCTGTGCTCTTTGTTTAAAAGCTTCGCTGTTTCTCAGTAGCTAATGCTTGCAGACAAGCACAGCTGATTAGTGTTAACCAGCACCCATCCCAAGAAAAAAATCCAATTTGTTTCAGGGTTTGGTTGGGGGGNAGGATTGGTATATTAGTCTCCATTCTACTCCCAATTTCCCAACCCACAAGGTTCAACACAGATGAAGAACTTGAACTATTCAAACTGGCCCACTCCTTATGACTGAGGAGTGGGCCAGTCTCACCTAAAAATAAATTCTCTCAACTCATATGGAGGAGAGAGATATTTATAGATGCTTAGAGTTGTGTCTAAGCAAAAGCATATGAAATCTTAGGTTTTACTGAAGCCAGATTGCCAGTTTAGCTGAAGGAAAAGAGATTGCATATGGGCTATCTGCATTTTCTTAGACATTGAAAAAGAGGAGCAAGGGGGCAGTAGTGACCATATTTTGTGAAATCAAGTACACAAACCAGGAGTATTTAAAGCTGTCATCAGCCTGGTAGAGAAGATCCCATCACTCTTCAGCAACTTTCCATCTAGAATAATATTATGTGCTTCAAAGAGTATGTTGGATTTCAGATTTCAATCGCAAATTGAAAAATCAACTAAAATTTCAATGTTGGGATGACTAGACATGTGGAATGTGTTCATCATATTGGTGCCCTGTTTCAAGTTTACAGTTTGACTTTGGTTAGCTGGAGAACTCATGCTCTGACACCACGGCAGAACTCTAGATAGCAAGAGACATGTATTAGCCTCTCTCAGTGATAGAGGATCTGATCATACTTTCCAAATACAATTCCCTGAGCACTCATGGTGAGGATTATTTTCTTCTGAAGCCACCAGAGATACTTGTGATAACGTCTAAACAACCCTCTTCTGAGACCACTGCTCTTCCCAAAAGCGTTGCCGAGAATTTTGCTTAAGATGATGAGTAAATTGAGAGACAGGCAGTTTGTGGCATGTGGGCAGTCTGATAGATCTACTTCATCTATAAACTATTTCAGTCTTTTTCTGAAATTTCTGAAGTTCTCAGCAGTCTGAAATGAAGCAGGCTTTCCTCTAGTCTAAACCTTCTGCTCCTCAGCTAGCACAAACTGTTCTGCCCAACCAAAGTGTCTTCTGGTTCAACATAAAGAAGGATTTTCTTTATCAGAAAGTCTGTGGCTAATGAATACATCTGGAGACTTCAGAACTGTCCATAGCAGACGGACTACAGAGCAAAGACTCCCCAAGAGCCCCTTTTGTTTTCCATTAGAGAGGCTATTAGTTTGGTTAAGTTCCTATCCTACTTTGTCCCTGGCCTTTTTCCTCAGGTCCATCAAAAAGAGGACTACAGACACCAGCAGAAACCACAGAGAGGTTATGGCTAAGTGAAGGATCAGGAACTACTTCCCATCACAAAGCAAATAGGATTAAAGGAATTCTTTGTATTACCTTTCCCCACCCATAACACAGAGGTGCAAGGGCATAAGCAAGAGTAGTATGAGACAAGTTGTGAACCCATAACAACATGATGCAGGACTTCATCTTCCCACATACTGCAAGAGGCTCAAGAGGCAGAGGATACTCACCTGCTTACAGGAGGAGGGGTTAGTTAGCAGGTCCTATGCACACAGCAGCCGCAAATAACGAAGAAGGAAACATGCCAAAAATTAGTCACAGAGAAAGATATCAAGTTTAACAAGGCAGCTGAATTTAGACTCACACTGTTTTCTAAGAGAATGAAATGCTTAGCAAGTAATACTGGCCCAGATGGTTCAAAGGTATCTCAGCATTTTTTAGGGGTTTTTTTTCATATTTTAATTCAGCAGTTGTTTAGAAACTAGGAGTTCTAGGTCTTTTCTGAAAAGCATAAATTCAGTCTCCAAAGCATAAATCTCTTAGGTCTTGAAATATTAGCTAGGATAATGCTTAAATACCTTTACAGATCTAGTCTGGAGCCTTAGTGAAAGAATTGCCAAGGTTAAAACTTGTGGGTCAATTCTCCTCTCCTGATGCACAGACGGAGTTTTCCATTGCTAGTAAAAACTTGTTTCAATGGCCTGTTATACACTCTAACAACTTATAGCAAGTATTTTGAAAGCACTCTGTAGCCACCAAAGAAGCTTTACAGCACTACCAGGTGACAGACACCCATTCTTTCACAACCTATTCCATACTCCAAGAAAACACCAGATATACTGAATCAAAAGGTCAATATTACAGAGTAAGATTGGAGCAAAGTCAGAAGACCAGTGTAAGAATCCTTGGTCCAGCATTCTGTACCCTGGACAATTCTGCTTTCCTTCACTGCCACCAAAACCAATATACTGAGCTTTAGAAAGGAGAACAGACCCTTTGTCATTAAAAAATGAAGATAAAAGCTGTTTAATGTAAATGAAACTGGAAAAAATATGAAGATCATGTTAATAACAGCAAAGAAAGAAATGTCTTTATCTGTACTCATTCAACATTTCAGATGCACAAGAGCAGGGCTTTGCATTGACATTTTTCTTTGCAGAAAGTTTAAAAGTCACAAACCCAGGGTAAACTCATACTTGGCCAGAGTATAGTATTTCCAAAAATAAGAGAAGAATAGACTAAGTGTGAACTGAATGGAAAAGTTCTCATCAGATTTTGATTCAAAAGCAATTTTGGTTGCCCGGTCTTTAAAACAAAAAGAAAACTGATGAAACCTTCCTCACTGAAATCCACTTCACATTCGACTATGGATGAAAAAGAAAGTATCACCTAAAGTAAAGCCAATGCAATATCAAAGGGAAAAAGCCTTCAACAAAGGCAGAAAGGGCAGCAATGCACCTAACTACACAAAAATCTGAGTACATAAGTGATACTCTGGTGTCTCGAGCCACTGTCATAAAGTGTATTTAAGAAGGATAGAAGAGAACTGTTCTGAGACCTATGGAGGTCACTCTGTGATGATGGCTCCATTCTATGTGGAGGGAGGTAAGGGTCAGGTTAGTTTACGGTTGAATAGGCCAGGCTGATTTTCAGTAGTTGGTAAGACAGCCATATATGTTACGATTCTAACAGGGAGTCAGCAGAATAGGATAGCTTTGGCTTTGGGGCCCACAGGAAGCAAGGCTTTGCATTTCTAGTGAGGAAGCTGCAGTGCTTGCACCTGAAACACGGGAATGGCACCTTGGTGCTGCAACAGCTACCCATGTTCACAAGTGACTGTCTGGCTACTTGTAAGACAACAGCGACCTCACCACCAGAGCTGAGCTGTTGGTACAGGGCCTAAAGCCAGTATTGTAACAGCCCTGAAGTATCATGTGCCTTTCCTCCCCACTGTGCTGGTTTTGTCTGGGGCAGACTTAATTTTCCTCACAGTAGCTGGTGTGGGGCCATATTTGGGCTGTCTGCTGAAAACAGTGTTGGTGACACAGGGATGTTTTGGTTCCTGCTGAGCACAGAGCCAGGGCCTCTCTGCCTCTCACCCCACACCACCAGCGAGTGGGCTGGGGCTGCTCAGGGACTTGTGAGGGGACACAACCAAGGATAGTTGACCTCAGCTGACCAAATGTATATCCCATACCATATGGCATCATGCTCAGCATGTAAAGCTGGGAGAAGAGAGTGGTGAGGGAAAATTCAAAGTACTGGCATTTGTCTTCCCAAGTAACTGTTATGTATGATGGAGCCCTGCTTTCCTGAGGATGGCTGAACACCTGCCTGCCCATGCACATGGGGAGTGGGGAATGAATTCTTGGTTTTGCTTTGCTTGTCTACACAGCACTTGCTTTACCTATTAAACTGCCTGATCTCAACCCACATATTTTCTCACTTCTCTCTCCCATCCTGGTGGGGGGAGCAAGCCAATGGCTGTATGGGGTTGAGTTGCTGGTTGGGGTTGAATCACAACACCTTCCATAAACTAAGTTCTTATTTCAGGGATGAGATTCATTTAAAGATAGAGAGACCCACTGAAACAGCAAAATTTGCAGGAGCAGAATGAGAAGTAGAATCTCATCCTGCAATGGGTAACATCACATTCTTCACAGTTCAAGTTAGGATGCTTAGGTAGGTGGCTGTGAGCTAATAAATCAGAAGAGTTATTATGTTTATTAAATAGAAAAATGAGAGAGAGAAGGGAACAGATAGAAAGTCCAAACCCAAGGGTATTATTTTGTTAATCTTAAGATACTGAAAAAGGTAATCATAATGACAATGTCATTATCACTGTAAGGCTTCATCATAAAGGCTGTTTATAGCAATCGTGCTGTGCCTTTTCCTAAAACTTCAGAGCAACAATCCAAAAGCAAAGGAAAGCTGGGGGAGTTCAGGGAGTGCAAATACAATCTCTCTCCTGCTAAATCTCATTCTGTGGAGATAGACAGATTGAAGGTGACTTGCTTTCCAAGAAAAAGAGGAGAGTGGAAAAAGACATTCTAATTAATGGCTATTTTAAAACTATGCTGTTTGTGTTAGAATCTGTAATACCAATGATTTCTGTCTTCTAGCCAGCTGGGTCAGTTGGCTGTTTAAGAAAAAAACAGACAAAGCGAAAGAACAAATTCAGTCACCTTGCTCAGTACCTCAGGCAAGTGCAGACTTTTTCTCCAGATAAATGGGAGAATCAGAAATATGGGTATCAAGCATGAATATAAAGCTCAGGAGCTTTTAGAAGCAAGTGGCTTCTGAGATCAAACACAGTATTACCTGTTGGGGGCTGTTGTCTCTGAGAGGTGCCCCTTAGTATGAAGTATGTTGCTAACAGAAGGCTATACTCTTCTCTATATGTCCTCCCCACTTCTTTTGGTCTTGTAATTTTTTGAACAGTGGCAGAGCAGCAAATGATACAGCCTGACTGCAAGTGGACAAGAGCCCAGATCACTGTCATATGTTCTTTCCTTCTCCGGAAATTCAAGGAAGACAAAGTGTGGAAGAGTTCACCCCTACCTGGTGTCTCTGGTACGCAGAGAACATCTTTTCAAAATCTTCTAGATCCAGCACCTTGAACACCTTTAAATCATCGATCTCATTCCAGATTGTGCCATGGATCCTCTCCTGAAAGAAAAAGTAATAATTCAACCAGACAGCAAAAGCTTTTCGCCAAGAACATCCAATCCCCATTGGCCAGATTGTTCTCTCCTGCTGACGGGCCATATTTCTATGTACTACTGCTGTCATTTCAGATGGCACAATTTAAGAGTCTAAGGAGAGAAAAATAGCAATGTGTTTTTTTTTTTTTTTTCAATATACAGAATACTTTGTATTTTCATCACAGCAAGCCTCTGATGAAAAGGCACATTCCAAGACTAGCAAACCACATCTCAAGCAATATCCATGATCCCACAGCATGTTTCCTTTCAAGAGTGGCCTTCTGTCTAACACAGCGATGGTGGTCATGCTGAAAGAAGCGTTTCATGAGGAAAAAGCTGAGTAAGGGCCTTGATGCATGACAAACCCCAGACACATCTTCCCTTCTGCAAATTTGGCCAGGTTCTGTTGGAAACCCCAAAGGGTGTGTAGTTTCCATTCTGCCTGCCTGTGAAAGTAGTTTATTTTTACTTTTAAGGCTCTGAGCCTTTGAAGTCTAATTGTTTCCTATCACATAATCTCCCCTGTCTACAAGAGCTTTTTGTTGACTTAGAGAGACACAAACTATACCCAGGTCTCTGAAAGCAATCATCTTCGCTAACTGAAATGTTCACGACCCACGTGATGATACATTACTCTGCCTGTTGAGAAATCGTAGCTCTGGTAGATGACTAGCATGGAGGGAGACAGGCACATACTCCTCCTCCAACTTTGCTGTCCACCAACCTGAACCAAATAAGCTCTTGTAGCTTGAATTAGCTGATCAGCAGTCATCCTAAACTGGGAGAAAGCCTTGGGATCTCCTGCTGACATTTTCAGGACAGATATCCTTGCTGGCGAAGAGGACACAGATTGAATTACCTTCTCCTTCCTGCCAACTGCTAAAGGTAGATATTTGTGTGGGACAAGCTTTGGGCAACTGCCATTAAGGAAAACATGCTCTTCACACCTGACAGCACTGTCTTCCAGTTCATTTAGTTGAAGAAGTCTACAATTATTGTACTTTATTAACTGGAAAAATCAGGAAAGGTGTTGATTAAAAGCAAAAGGAAATGGACAGAAGGGATTGTAAAGAGACCTGAGCAAACCCCAGGAGATGAAAAACCAGCAGAACGCTGACGAAGAGAAAGCCAGGAACAGGGAGCAATAACTATGAAACCCTCACACAGGCTCCAGTGCTGAAGTACCTGACTGTACCTACACAGCAAAGTGTGTTAACACTTCATTATCAGAACTAATTAGGAACAGGCTCTACTTCCCATTCACGGTCATCAAAGTAATGAGGGAAATGTGCTAAGCCACAAAGCTCAAGGAGCAAGGAAAAACACCTGATGGGAGGATGAAATGAGGAGGAAATAAAAGTGTGAAGTGTTCTGGAGGAAATTCCTGGCAGGGCAGACACAGTGAAGGAAAACCAACACCCTCCCTCCAGAGGCAGCCTTCGAGTGCCTGCAGGCAAGGACAGGGTGTCTGCAGTGCTATTTACAGTACTAGATGGGAGCAGCGCCCATTCCTGAACAGGGTCATCAATACCATTGTAGTATTCCTTGCAATCAGCACAGCTCTCCTTTCCATAGTAGGAAAAACATCATGACCTTATGACTGTAACGTGGCAAATGAGTTTGAGAGACTCATCTCAGCCAAAGGAATAGGAGACAAAATTAATTTTCATTTTATCCAAACCCTGAATTCTACTGCCAGTTTTAGCCAGAAGCATCCAGGCAGAGTGTTCGTTCTCAATTTCCAGGCTGGCTTTATAAACCTTGAATTATAAATCCTGAGGGATCTATTTGAACAGCAGAGCAGTTCTCAAAGTTCCTCACTGTTTTAGATTGTCTCATCAAATGTTGAACTTGAAGGTTATTTCTTGACAGGAGCCAGTGGACATTACTTCAGGAGCAGTCTTTAGTCATCATTGGGATAAAGCCCTGAGGATGCCAAAAAGCTATTTACTGCATTTGGCAGAGGGCTGGATGTGACTCAAGAGACAGTTGCTCACAAGAGTCCTGCCCATCTACCTGTCCAGCTGCAAAACTCTCACAGGAGTGAAGTTTCCACACAAATGGCAAGAACAGTGAAAATGTGGTACCAAACGGGCTGATCTGAATGGACTGCAGAGATGTCAGAACAGGCCAACCCAACCCAGGACTCACAAAGAGTTTGCAGAGAGTAGTTCTCCTCCATACTTTCCCAGAAAAAAAAAAAACAACAACCCGACAAAGTGAGAAAGATTTTCATTTCAAATCAGATTCATTTTAAGACCCAGGTTGAATCTGGTCCTGTACAGGATGGTTTGTACACTACTCGTAGGATAAAGACAAATTCCAGAGCACCGCCCATTGCAGTGGCATGCACTAACACAACTTAGATCCAAACAACCCAATTCTAGTGCTTAATGGGATAAATGCAAAGATAAAACAAGTCAGGCAGAGGTATAAACAACCTTTGTTACACAAAACACTTACTACGGGACTGTCCCTTCTATTTCTGCTCTAAGCTCTGCCCTTGTAAACTTTCATGTTGCTGCCAGACAATTTCCTACACTGAGCTCTTGCTACTCAGTTATGGATTAACTGGCTGATAGTTCGTTGTCATCAGCCAGAGAGACTGAGCATTTTAAGAGAAACAGACTTGCATAATGGGGTTGCTGTGATAAATGATTCCCTTAGCACCATAAAAAATACTTATGGTCCCTAAATAACAATTTAAAAATAAATTCTTTATTTCTTCTTTCCCTTTTTCTCTGTCCTAAGATTAAAAAAAAAAAAAGTCACTTAATCTGTAACATGTTTTTTCCCCATTTTTATTTATTCATTCATTCATTCATTAGAAGACCTGTGGTTCCTCTTCCTCTGCTTTGCAAAGTTTTAACCCCCTCTGAGAAGCAAATCCTAACTACGTTTCCCAATGTCTTCCAGCAAAGTACAAGTACATATTAAGTAAAGAAACATCTTAGAACAAGTATTGACAAGGCATTTGGTCCATTAATGTTGAGTTTTGGTATGTTGTATTTAACAATTTTCTTGCTGTAGCTGCTGCAGTTACATCATTCTGCCTTTGTAATGAGGCCAAATTTTCTAGAGACCTACTAAGATTATAAAATGGCAATTTTTCATGGAACTACATATCATATCAAACTGTCCTCTGCTACATCTAACAGATGATTTTATTTACCCTGAAAGATGAATAGTGATTCACGGCAAGTCACCAAAGTCCATCATGCCTTAATAACCTCATGACATGAGTGAAAACTTAAAGCACTTTGGGAAAGCCATTCATTTGCTCTGCAGGTCCAGGGAGACCATGGAAACTATGAGTGTCCTGTGAGTATTACTGGAGGGTTACTGCCTATTAAAAGGTTAATATTTATTAAACATTAAAAAAATTTGTAAATATTTACAAAAATTAAAGCAAGTTAGAATTTTAATTCATAATTACATTATGAGTCTGAAAAGGGGGTATGAACAGACTGTGTTCTTCAAATTTCCCTCTTGACATCAGATCCTTTCCTCAATGTCAGAGAAATCCACTTGGAGAAAATAAATAAATATTTCTGGTGTATTTGTTAATTGAGGCAGCTGTTTTAACTCACTGTAGAACAAGGCACCAGCAAGGCTATTATGAGTAGCTTCACACTGGGATTTTGTAGAAATCTTTCAATTCATTTTGAATCTCTGGCAGAAATCCTGCATCATTGTTAGCCATAACCCTCAGGCTACTTTTAGGAATAAAGTTCCAGAAATGGAAATCATCAATAACACTTTTTTTTTTAATAGTTTCATAATTAACATTTTCTATTTATGTGATTGGTTTTGAGGGGTTTTGGTGGTGGGTTTTTACATCCTATGTGGTATGTAGAACATATACCTTTCTTCTGAGACAATTTTAACCAGGTCTACTTTGGGGTGGCTAAAGAAAGTCCCTTTCAGATTATGGAGTAGAGTCATTACCAGCCTGACACTTAACGGGAAGCTGCTTCTCCAGCCAATAACGATCAGATGAAGATTGACTCAACTTACTCTGATAACTTCAAAACAATGTGTTTATATTATTTAATATATTTATTATATTTATTAGTGGTAATTAATCCATACTTCCAGTGTGCTTGAAGCCAGTCTATCATTTGGATTAACCATAAATGCCTGGTCCTTGTTTGACCTTGGGTGTTGTGTAAAATTCAGAGTGGGAGAGCAAACTCCACTTGCTGTCCATAAACAAAAGAATCTTTCCAGGCCATTACAGGAGTTATATTGCAATATCTCTTTCTTAAAAAACAGAGATCCTTGTCACCAGCACTACTGTAGTGCTGTATGAATGGAGTTCACAGATTATGCTGCAGTGCTGTATGAATGGAGCTATGGCGTGGACGGACTTCACCAGAACTCAGCCCATCCATGCATGCAAACAGCTTCGTTGCTGGTCGTCAGCTCATATCAAAGCTTGTACAAGTTCTTTCATTCTCAAAGGAAATTAGTGGGTTGTTGGAGTTTCCTCCTTAGAACAACGAATACTTTCCAGTTCAACCTTTTTCCTAGACTTTTTTAAATTCTTTTTTTCTGTGGTGACTGTGGGAACTGTGGACAATCTGTCCACAGCTGGACATTTAGCAGTCCAACTGCTAAGGCTTTCAGTATATCTGATCGTTCTCCTAACACCCAACAGCTCAGTCCTTTGCTTCCAAAAATTGGGAGAAAAATCAACATTGGGAGAAAAAGTGTCTTATGAATAGCCCTTGATTCTGCTACTGAGGAAGTATAGGGCATACAAATGCCTCTTGGCTAGCCCTGTCTGCACTCCTCTCAGGCTCTGTTGGGTTTGCCCTCATGTGGGATGCATCAATCCTGGCATCATCTTCACACTTACTTAAGAGAGCTTAGAAGAGAAACTCTGCTAACTGCTTCAGATGGTGTCAGTGGTATGCAGAGATACCTAAGAGACAATAACACATTTGACCTGACTGCATCCCCAAGGCTGTGTAAAGTTCTGTTTCCAACACTGTGTTGCATGGTGCAGACGTGCCTGTACTCTTTGCTAGCTAGACCAGTCTTTTAAAAATAGAAAAACATATAGATGGTGTCAGATGTATTTTTCCTGAAACTGTTTTTCTGGGGAAACTTGTATTCAGCTGAACAGGCAGTTAAACACTATCACAAACCACAGTAATCCTACACGTACTTCCAGGCTTCGGTTTCCAATGCTCCAAAGCTCCAGCTATGCTGCTTCCAGCCAGTGGGTTTGTTGTGAGTCTGCTTTCGTTCCTGCGGGGCTACTGTGGCGGTTCAGGAGAACACCACAGAAGTGCCCTGATGGTAACAAAAGGCAAGATGAGGCCGTCCAACCTACCCCTGACTTTGCATTCAGAGGATTCACATCCATGTAAACAGAAAGAATGTTCCTGGTACGGAAGCAGGGAGTCCAGGATAACTGATAAAAATGGCTGACACTTATCGCCTCCATCAGCAATTAGGGGAATTAATGCCGTAATAAAGTGCACCCCAAATAACAAGGCAAGCCACCTGCAACTGCACCACAAGTTTTACAGAGACCTTACTAGTTCAAAATAATAACAGTGGCAAACACACCAAAATGAAGCCCCTCCCCCCCCCTTTATGTCCCTTTCCCCAACTATTTTGCCTTCCTCAAAATAGCATCTTCTACCCACCTCACCACCTAGGTCTGCAGTTTTATTAGCACAGCTGCCTTCACTCCTAACCAGAGGGCAGGATAAGCCTACAGTTACTGTACTAAACAGAAACACCTGTGACTCTCTTGTTCACATACATTCACATACATACATATATTAGTTATTATTTCTTCTCTTCAGAGCACTAAGTACCATGTTCTGCAAAGGAAAATAAATCCCCATCCTTACATTCTCTCCCACACCCCCCACGTGGCCTTGACAGACAAGCACAGACAGTGCAGCAAATATTTCACTTCACTTTATTTTAAAGAAAAGGAGCAAGGGGGAGAGAGAATTCTTGTGGCATTCCAGAGGTCCCTGGACACTCATTCCAAATGCCGGAGTTGGGCCCTGGGTGAGTTTCAGTCTAAAAGAGAACCTGGGTTTCTAGGCAGCCATCCAAACTCAACACAGACACTTTTTTTCTTTCTAAATCAGTTAAAAAAATATCAAGACCTAAAGAGAAGGGGAGGGGGAAGAAAAGAGGGGGAGAAGAAAGAGAGAGAAGTGGGGCGAAAGGAGAGGCAAGCAAGGTAGGAGAAAATGAGTACAACAGGAAGAATCCAAGTCCTCTGTTTTCATTGCCAACTTGGAGTTCTATCACCAAGGCAGTTGTAACCAGGCAAGAGGACAGCTTTCCTCCTGGCCATGAAGAAATGGTGGAGAATCAAGCTACCTTTCTCTTTCTGGGTACAGTTTCTGCCAAGGTAGAGGATGCTGGTTTTGGAGCTGTTTCTCACCATGTTTTGCCCACACTGGCTCTGGTTATGCAAGGGCTTTGTGGCACAGCAGTCCTAGAGATGTTCAGCTCTGGTTTATGTATTAAGTCCCAACTACAGGTTTACCTAACTGATCCCATGCCCAGATCTACTGCAGCTTAACCCAACCAGCACCTGGGTCATCACAGGAGATACACAGCACTCTAGCTATTGACTCCTACTGCGACCTCAGCCCAAGGAAAGTCACAATGTTGTTCACTTCTCTCATGGCATTAATCATCACCCACTTATACTCAGCAAGTAAATTAATTGCCAAGATTACTGCAATTTCTTACCTCACTCAGCTTAGCCCAGTTGAAGGATTTCAGTGCATGTGAAGGCTGTGGGATAGATTTCTTCTTCAAGCTGATGCCACTGCTGGTGAAGGTAGTTGTTGAAGGGGGTGGTATACCCATGCTGAAGAATGGTGGTGCCCCCGGTGGGGGAGGAGGTCCTCCTGGAGGAGGTGGTGGAGCAGGAGGAGGGGGACAACTAGAGAAAGGCAGAGGAGGTGGCAGCGGTGGCAGGTTCTCAGACATGTGGGAAGAGGACAAAGCCAGTGGGCCTCCTGGAGGGGGTGGTGGTGGGGGTGGGAAAGAAATGCTGCCCCCTTGCTGAAAATACACAGAAAAAAGAAAGCAAACAGTTTTAAAGGCACAATAACTCCATGTTGCCAGCTGATGTGATTTTATTACAAGTCTCAAAATATTTGATGTTTTCTTTAAAGCCTCCTGCACTGAAAGCCATGCAATAAAGGGAGGAATCTCAGCTTTCATTTAAGAGAAAGTTTCAAGCTCTTGAAGTTGTAGAGAAGACCTTGAAAAAAGGAACCATAAATGGCTCAGAAAAACAGAAACCTAGTAAAAGAAGCCAAAATGTATTATTTTCTCCTTATGTAAGGAAAAAAAAAGAGAAAAGTTCAATCTTATGAACTTTTGAACTCCTGGGTTTTAAACCTTAGGGTTTGAAATACTGAATACCTGTCATTAGGCTCCAGTAATGCAAAGTGGGAGAGTGAAGGAGGGAATGGATTTGCTTTTTTCAGTTGGGGAGCTGTGGTTCAGGCACACTGCTGGGACAGAAGCAGCACTGAGCAGGAGGAAGCAGCTGCAAATGTCACTTCTGCAGAGCTCCCAGGCGTATAGACGCTCTCGAAGCATGACAGGAATCCTGTTTCTTCCCTAAATTTACTTTTGTATCTGGGAGATTTCTCTCTGTTCTGCTGAAATAGCAGCCAGGGCCACCCCACTCATCAGTGAAAATTATGGCTGGAGGAGGACACGTGTGTCTCAGCAGCTCCTGCAAGGAAGGTGACTGAGGAGAAGGAATGGAGTGTTCCATGCATTATCTATTCTATACCACCAGCTCAGGGATTTTGGTCTCAACTAAAGGCTGAGCAGCTCCTAAGTATTATTCTCTGTATCTGGGTAGACAGACTCTCTCTATAGTGACCACAGAAAATGTTTCACATATAATGTACTTTTGTTCATCATTCACTAGTTAGCAGCCTTTAAACAAGGACAGGATGAGTCCCAGTGTCTTACCGAGAGCTCATTAAGTTGAGCCACCAGGTCATTCATCTGGTCCCGGGTCTGGCGCAGCTCCAAGGATTCCTTCTGCAGCTTGTCCTTCATTTTGTTCAGGGTCTTCATCATTTCATCTTTCTCCTGGGTCTTTGTCTCACATTCCCGCTCTTTCTTCTCTAGCCTGCTCATCAGCTCAGCGTGATCTAATGAGAACAGGCGAACAGGGCTGATGAAATAAAGCTCCTCAAAAGTCCCCAAAGAGATGGAGGTTATGCTGAAATCAAGCTGGCAGATCTGTCAGTTCAACTGGGGATGTATAATGAGAGTAGGAAAAAGAAAACAGCCTGACTGTCTTGACAGTGATCTTCAGTGATCAAGACAGCAATGCCAGAGTTTCACTTAGACAGTAAAACCACTTTGTGTAGGAATGGGGGGAAGCCTCATCCACAAAAATTGAACTCCATGAGATAAAATGTACTGGAGGGATCAAAGCGGAGTTTGTTGAAAGGAAAAGTTGTGCCCAGCTCTGTTATCTGCTGATCTGTGACTGAATCAGGATCAGCCTTGGCTCTTTTTTTGCCCCCACAAGCATAGAGGAGACACTCACCTTTCCGAAACTTCTCTGCCTGGTCTCTCCACTGCTTGACTTCATTTTCATTCACCAGCCTGAAAGATGAATTAAAATAATTAAAACTTGTTCTGAGCTACCCAGCTGAAAGGCAAGTGGTCGTTATGTACAGTGATCAGCAAAGGCAACCTGGTGAATTTACATGTTTATAAAGAATCATACCAATGGTCAGTCTGGTTGCAGATCCTGATCCTTACTTTACTCAACAGGTAATATAAATGTCATGGCTTGATGTTCAAGGTCTTGAAAGGGATAAAGGAATGCCTGGGAAAAAAATCATTATATGTTCTTGTCTTTGGGTAATGCCCTCAAAGTGCCAAGTCTACTTACTTTGAAAGAGAGAAGTCATTGCTAAAACAGTCATAGCTGCTGTGTGTTACAATTTGCCCCCACCTTTAATACAAAACCAAACTGACATATTTTTTTCCTACTTTCTGTGTTTCTATTTTTTCCTTTTTATGGGGAGGGAGGACGCTTATCTATTGGGTAATATATCAGTAACAAGGCAATGCTCATATCTCATACTGGCACAGCTATTTCCTATAACTGACAGAAAATATGCAGGGCATGCTGGGGATTGATAGATACACAGAATGAGGAGTGGCTATGAAAGTAGAAAGGGAAGATCAGGCACAAGGTCTGAAATGAAGCTTGATACTCAGACAGAAAGAGATCAACACTAGCATATATAGGATTTTTAGTACAGGAGAATTTGGTTTCATACGAGGCTTTACGATCTATAAAATACTCTTTTCAGTGGATAATTCAGAAGGGTAACGGGCCATGAATTACCTGCAGAGGCAGATGGATGGGATGAAGGCTCCAAACTTTTGGCTAAAAAGGGACTGAGAACAGGTAAGTTGAGATGAGAGCCAGCTCATGTAGCTAGACTTCTCAAATGGTGCTTCCTATGGGAAAAAATAATGGTAGTGCCCTCAGCCAAGTCTGTGGGTGAGAGCATGCAGACATTTGATGAAGAGGTAAAAGGTTTTGTGTGCTAGGTGGGAGCTGCTTTCCACTATTCCAAATCTTTCCACACTGTATGCTCATTACTGAGGAATGAGATCTAACTAGAGATGACCACATATTTTTCTTTTTTTTTGGAATATCAGTGAAAGCTTTCATCAACATTCTGAATGAAAAAAAGGCAAAGGAGGAAGCCTTGATATAGTATCATGGGTATTTTTTCTGCTCTTCCAACAGTTAAATATTTAATAGAAAGTAGAAGGCAAAGGCAAGGACTTTGCTAGAAAATACTATATGGTTAAGATGTCATCAGAAGGAAACTATTTTGAAGTCAACAAGACAACTCTTAGCTCTAAGTTAAAATATGAAACTTCTCAGATATAACGTTTTATTTCTTAAGCACCTGCATTCTTACCAAACACTTGTACATGCATAACAGAAATAAACAGTAATAGTGCAGCTTACATTTTAATGATATTTTTTACATTGAAGTTTTCCAATGGAGCTGTATCTGGATCATCTCCTCGTTCATCTTGAAGAACAATTTGTTGGAGTATTCTGTCCAACAGTTGCCACTGCTGGAAGTTTCCTCCATTCCTCTTATCTGTATGGGAAAAGACCAACCTGTGAGAACTTCCATTTCTGTGTCAAAGTGCCCAGAGCTGCCAACAGACTGACATTCTTTAAATTTCCACCTTCCGTCTCAATCCTGTATGTAATAAGCTATAGAACACAAAGATTATTTACTGATTATTAATCCAAAGATTATTACTGTTATTAATCTACCACCAGATTATTTACCTGGTATATAGGAACAGCCCATAACAAGGCTGATCTGCACCTTCAGGCTGTGTGACTCTTTTGGCAGAGTAGCTCTAATTTGCATTTTAAATGCCTGCAGAAGTGATTCCTTTGTGATAGCTGTTACTTGCTATTTTCTGGGGCTTGATGTTGGGGCTCTGTTTAGTATCTCGGTAACAATGCCTGCGCACTGTAAAAACAATCAGATGTTGTATCTGCACGATTGGTGATCTGCAGGTCAGCAAAACTCAACTGGTGTGAAAATTCATACAAACGTGACCAAAAAGCTTGGAGAGAAAGAACAGCAATTGAACCAAAGGGGTTGATCCCATGGACATCAAATGGAAGAGCCAGAGCAACATAAAGGTCATCTCAGCTCCCCAAGTTACGTAACCTGACCATTAGGCTCTTTAAAGCTATTCCAGTACAATCTTGGCCTGGCCTAGCAGGATTTAACCTTCTGCCACCAAAAATCCAGGTCAACACCTAAAGCTCAAATACTGTCTTAAGGAGTAATATCAAGGAGATCACTGGGACAAACAACTGCTTGAATTTGTGCATAGCAGTACTTGAATCTAACAAGTGTCTGAAAACATATCACATTACTCTGAAAAAGCACACTGCAGTACAGGTCCCTCACTCTCCCTTCTCCGTTTGACTGCACTTGGCTGAAAGTATGAAGATCAGAACCTGATACCTGACAGGATGGAGGCAGGCAGTCCTTCAGTGATCTTGCTATGCCTTTGCTCAGCTGCTACGCTCTGGAAGTGCAACCAAATTATTTTATTACAGCTAAGAGGAAGATTCCTATCAATTCTCTTGAAAACAAATGCGAACATTCTTTTTCTGTTTGAGTTCAGGAGCTCCCCACTGATGCATTGCCATGGCGGAATTTCCCAGTGACAGAACAGCTTTCAGTACTGCATTGTTTCACCAGAAAAAATCCTCAGTGCATTTTGTTACTATTCAAAATGGTATCTATTTCTGGGAATTCCCTGATCTAGGGTACAAGAGCGCTTTCTTCTTTAAAAGTTCTAATTTAAAACCATTAAAAGCTCTGTCAGTGCCTAACTGGAATATCACAGCTAGTTAATTTTATTTGCAAATGCAAAGAGGTCAAGCAGCTGTTCTAAGTATTGCAACAAAAACCTGCTGGATGAAGCCAGTGTAAGATACCAAATCCCACAGCCACTGCTGAGTTCTGAATGGAAAAAAAGGGCAGTGTGTGTCTTGTTACCTGTGTCCCTGCACCTACAACAAAGCTTCACCCAGGTCTTCAAAACTCCTTGCTCTGGAAAACTGTGATATACTCACATGGCATCTGCAAGCAGTGCTGGAGGATAGATAATAAATAGGGATAGGCATCTGTGTGCTTCAATCTCTTCTTGATCAGCTCAAACATCTGAGAGGCACTTTTGGTATCAATGTGGATCTGATATGAGAAAAAGGAGTGAAAGAACAAATAAGAAAAAAATCCTGCACAATGAAAACCTGACTAAGTGTGAAAAATTCGATCAACACAGTGACAGATAAATTTCCAGCAACTGTAGCTCTGCACTCTCCTGCAATGTCCAACTGAAAGTTAAAGTGAGGAGCTGACATGTGGTCTTTCAGACCGGCATTTCCATTCCTGCTCATGTATGGGGAAGATCCCTGAAGTAAAGCGCTAGAAAGGTGGAAGGCATGCAATTCCACCAAGAGCTGTTCTGGAGCAAGCAAGGCATTTGACTCCTAGCAAGTGATGGCAGGAAAGGGATAGTTGTTCTGTATCAGCAAGAGCTGTTCATGAAAAAAGATGAAACTGGCTATTCTGGACACTACAGTCTCTTATTGTTACTAGAGATTGTGGAAACTGTCCTTGTTCTATGCTCATCCTTAAAATGCACCCAATCTAAAATACTGATCCTCTCTCCACAGGCTCTGAGGTGATAATCTTAAGGAGAGTTTCCTGTAATCTTGGCAAAAGTATCAGAGGTGAACCCAAGCTTCATTCAGAATCCTGTAAAGGGAATGTCTGAAACTAGAATGCATCTGGATTATCGGGACTGAAAACATGAGAGCAGGGTTCAGAACCTCCTCTACTCCTGAACCTTCAGCCAAACAAAAGAAAGAAGTCTTTGTCAAAGACGCTTGGCAAAATCACTTGTCTGTGATCACTGCTTTCATTGTTCACACATCACAGAACCCCTGCTTGCTAAATGAGAAACAGTGAAAACAAGAGCATCAACTACTCTTAGCACCAAGGTCAAGTTTCCAGGAAACACAAAGGGAAGTTGCACCAAGCGTCTACAGTGGATGTTCAGCTCTGGAAAGTTCCGGTGCTCTAAAGAAACACTTACCAGGTCAAACCGCTTGGCTAGCTCCAGGTCATCTTCATTTCTGACCATCTCAAAGAAATCTAAGTGTCTAAGAGAAAACAGAAAGACCAAACAAACAAAATCTGCCCATGTTCATGGCATAATTCAGATGTGAACTAAGTGTGCCAACACAGAAGCAGGAACACCTCATTTCCAGTTAGAACACTTGGAAATCAGCAAGCCTTTCTTACATGAAGTGCTGGGATGTGTATGCAAGGCAACTCACAGAGGGGGTCAGTGACTGGCCGAAAGGAATGGCTGGCTGAGATACACATATATATGTTCCTTAATCTTGTGCTAAGTCACTGTGCTGAGGTAAAGCTGCTAGAAATAAAATAGGAAAGGTGTATTCTGTTTGTGACAAATGTGTTGTAACTGCAGGCATTACATTTGTAAAGAGTCAATGCCACATTGTTAACCATATATTAGATATAAAACAAGTTTGTTTTTTACATGGTGGAACAGATGCATTCAGAGGATTAGTGAGATCTAGTTGGGATCTAGTGAGATGCATTTGACCACGGCATCAGGACTTATCTTTCATGGAGACAAGGGCACAGCAAATGATGTGGAAAAAAGCTGTGGCATCCCTCTGCATAGACCTGGTGTGTAGCCTATATAATCCACTCCTCTGGGATCCTTTGAAATCTCTGTTGCCATTCTCATCACTGTAATTTGTAACATCCACCCCTAAGCCCCTCCTAAACACTCCTGGTTACTGACTAAATACAGGGTTTGCTTTGCCTTTAGGGCAGATCCCCTTCTTGGCTATAAAGGAGATCAAAAGTAACATTACCAGTTTGGGCTCTGCAGCAAACTGCAGACACAACTGCAAGCAATCTTCCCTGGGACATTAATACACAGGTATATTCCTTCACCTGCACAAATATATGAGGCCACTCTTTATGACAGGCAGCTGGTTCTAACACAGAATTTCAGGCACATGACATTTGTCCCCTGAGTAGCTCTAACACGCTATAGCAGCTCCTGAGATGGTGGATGTTTGGGAAAAAAATTGCCTTGAAAGCTGCAGGCACAGGTGTGATCCATAGGTTTTTCACCATGTGCTTTGGCAAACTGGATGCTTCTGTCCAGGAAATCTCAGATACCAGAAACCTGCAAATCAGTCCTGCTCTGTAGGACGGGTCTTGGAGCAGCAGACAGTAAAGACAGCACCACATCAGCAGGCCAATAAGCTTAATGCACAAAATTCACAAAGTTAATGCGATCATAGGAGAAGGTAGACTCCCACAGCTGCCTGCTCTTACACCTTACAAGGCTCCACATTGTCAAGCAAATGGATTTTACCAGGTTCCTCATAGGTTTATCAGTCTTCTAGCTTCTTGAAGTCTCTGACAATTTTTTTCAGATTGTTTACTCCAAGTTTATTTCAGCATGTAGCTTTGTGAAGGGTTTAATTTAAGGTCATTAGTAGCTTCAATTAAAACTAGTAAAACATGGAATCGCCAGTAGAGAAAGCATTTATTATCCATATAACATCTGGCACAGTAATTTGAATGTGCCATCCAGTGCTACATTTTGTGCAGTAGCAGGGCTGTTTGAAGATGCTCCTCTTTCTTCTCTCTTGTCTCCTTGGCATCTCTATGTCTTTGCCTACCACAGGTACCTCTTCTGTCAGAGCTGTGCAAGTGCCACAGTTTAGGAGGGCATAGTATAAACTAGATCCCTGAGCCTAAAGAACAACCTTGGAAATTCAGAACTTGCACATGAACCACACATACTCAGTCTCGATGAGTTCAATGCAATACTGGATCCCCTCCCACCTACGGGGCAGTCTTTTGTGCTGGTTTTGCTCACAAAGAGAAAAGAATTTGAACTGTATTCACTCCTTCCCATCCCCCACCCCTCCCTATTTTGATTGTTATCCCAAGCTTATAAGAAAAGCAAATCAGGAACATCCTCACCACAGCCGCTGCCAATTTAGTATGTATGTTTCTACAACGTCTAGTCTACTCATTTTATTTTTAATGGCAAATCTCTTCTTTTTGTATTTAAAGGGAGAGACAAACCCAAATGGAGAAGAGTTTCTAAGAATTCTTTCTGTTAATCAGAAAGAGTAGCTGTTCTCAGAAAACATGTCTTACCTGTCCAGTGTGGCATTCTCATGTCCTCTTAGCTTGTCAATGACAGGCTGAATTCCCAGCATTAGAAACTCATATCGTAGGTGTAATCGGAATTCCAAATTGTCCTTAAAAAGCAGAGGAGAACCAAGTTATTTGGTTCAAAAAAATTTAATCACATTAAGAAAAATAAAATACTTAAAACCTCAGTTCTTTCCTTTATAATACCCTCTGTCCTGACACCAAATTCACAAGATGATTAATTCCAATAAAGTTTAAAAAAAAACCCAAAAACATGTTGCCCATCTTTCACTTAAAAATATAATCTTCATCTCCCTACCATGAGCTCTGCATGTCAGTCAGAAGGACAGAGTGCTCTATGTTGTTCCATAAAGAACAAAAGTTATTATTGTCTGTCCTGCTAGTCTGTCACTGGTCCACCTCCTGCTTACAGAGAACAGTACTGCAGTTCTACTCGTAGTCTTCACAGTTGTTTGTCATAAACCCACCATATACTCTGGCAAAATCCACATCTAGTAAGTGGGATCTTACAGGACTGCCACAGATAGACAAATACATTGCCAGACAGAGCTCTTAATGAGCTTAATGTTTGTTATCATTTACCCAAAAGAAAGAAAAGTCAGTGTAACAAAACTAACACTTTTCATTAAACAAAATCAGTTTAGGCTACCCTCTAGACCCAAAGAAAAGTCATGTTAATGACATAAAATTCCAACAAACTGTCTCTGAAATGCCTCCCTTTGATATTTTTATATTAAATTGTTTTGTGTTTGTTTTTGAGTCAGAACAACTTAACATTTCAAAACATTTCTGAAGATAAAACACAATGTTTTCTAAAAGGCTGAAATCAGAAGGTAAATTCTTTGCAGTTCTTTAGAAAAAAAAAAAAAAAAACACAAACAAAACAAACCTAACCCCGCAACAAAACAATCCAAACAAAAAACCAAACACTAAAGAACCCCAAAGCAATCATTTAAGTGCAGGTAGTCTATGTTCTATTAGAAGAGGCTGAGAATGAAATATGGAAGACATTCTAAGACTGATTTTTACAAGTAAGCATTATGTTTTATGCATATTTTATCCACTCAATAACACAAGATTTGAGACTCAATCTACTAGATACCGCTAAGGTAAATTGATTAAGGAATAACTTCTAGAAGTATTTCCAGGACAGTGACTTACCTCACCAGCACCGGCATTCAGAACAGCATTGATAAAGGACATGATGGCTGTTTTCAGATTTACTTCATCTCTGTATCGCCCCATGCTTCGGTCTAGCTCATTCAACAATGTCTGAAACAGAACAGCAGGTCAGGTTAGAGGATATAGTCTAATTTCTTGCACCACTTTGCATACTGTTCATGGGATATGCATACAACCTTCTTTTGTTTTGCTATACATCTGCCTAAAGAAATAATGTTTTAGACAAGGTTGTCAGCAAATTTGAACATGCCACAATAAACAAATGAAGAATAGGAATAGGAATAAAATGCCCACCTGATCCTAATGGAAAAAAAATGTGTTTTGTTTTTTTTTTTTAAAACAAGCTATTATTTAAGAAAAAACAGATGTCTTTTATAGTTCCTGCCAGCATGATCTAGGACAGCAGCAGAAGAATACCCTTCCTCATCAGTTAACTCTGTATGGTGAACATGACAGGGAGTTTATACACACAGAAAACCATCATCAGACTCATACACCCTTTCTACTCCCATCACTGAGTAACTTTCATTATTTCCTTGGATCTCAACTAGATAGATTACACTCACCTAAACAGAGGGAGAGAATCCTAAAGAGGTCTTTTGGGGAGTAAAAACCTATACCTGGACCATGGAAGATTGCTCCTTGTTCCTTCATTTACAACTATTTCACACAAAGAAGACAATTATCTACCTCTTGGTCAGCTCCTTTTAGGAGTTTGCAAATAACAGGAATATCCTCTTGTAGATACTGCACTTTGGTTGCAACAACCCCAAGCAAGTTATAGGCTTGGGCATGAGTGGCTGGAGAGCAGCCTGGCAGAAAGGGACCTGGGGGGGTTGGTTGACAGCCACCTAAACATGAGCCAGCAGTGTGCCCAGGTGGCCAAGAGGGCCAATGGCATCCTGGCTTGTATCAGGAATGGTGTGGCCAGCAGGACCAGGGAGGTGATAATCCCCCTGTATTCTGCACTGGTGAGGCCTCACCTCGAGTATTGTGTTCAGTTTTGGGCCCCTCGCTTCAAGAAGGATGTTGAGGTTCTGGAGCGTGTCCAGAGAAAGGCAACGAGGATGGTGAAGGGTCTGGAGAACAGGCCCTACGAGGAGGCGCTGAGGGAGCTGGGGTTGTTTAGTTTGGAAAAGAGGAGACTGAGGGGAGACCTTATTGCTCTCTACAACTACCTGAAAGGAGGTTGCAGTGAGGTGGGGGTTGGTCTCTTCTCCCCAGTAACAGGTGACAGAACTCGAGGTAAGGGCCTCAAGTTGCGCCAGGGAAAATTTAGGTTAGATATTAGGAAGAACTTCTTTACTGAGAGAGTCATCAAGCACTGGAACAGTCTACCCAAGGAGGTGGTTGAGTCCCCATCTCTTGAGGTGTTTAAAAGACGGGTAGATGCGGTGCTTGAGGACATGGTCTAAGGGTAGACTTGGTGGCGGTAGGTTAATGGTTGGACTGGATGATCTTAGGGGTCATTTCCAGCCTTAAAATTCTATGATTCTATGATTCTATACAGCTCCAAAGCCCAAAGGTGAATTATACAACTCCACTAGAAGTGCAGTTAATCTCCAGTTTTCTTGTAACAGAATCATAGAATGATCTGGGTTGGAATTGATATTTAAAGGTCATACAGTCCTACTCTCCTGCAACATGTAGGGATATTTTCAACAATATCAGGTTGCCCAAAGATTTGTTCAGCCTGACATTGAGTGCTTCCAGTGATGGGGTATCTATAACTTCTCTGGGTAACCTGCTCCAGTGCCTTGCCACCTTCATCATAAAGAAAACCTCAAACTTCTCTTTCTTTTATCCAATTTAAATCTAGCCTCTTTCTGTTTAAAGCCATTACCCCTTGTTCTGACACTGCAGGCCCTGGTAAAAAGTCTTTCTCCATCTTTCTTTCTTATAAGCTCCTTTTGTATACTGAAAGGCTGTGTTGGTGTTCCTAGAGACAGTATGACTCCCTATTAACAAAATAGCAGGGATATTTAGCATTTGGGGGTATTTAGCTCAGAAATACCTCTGGATTAATCTCTACATACATATAGATATTTCACCATCATCCTGTGAGCATTAGGATTCAAAGAAGAAAATAAACTATACAAATAATGTTGGTAGCCTGAGCCTTATATGGTCTATTTAGGATTAATTCCACTTGAATATTTACCAAAGAGTTTATATGTAGTAACTGATTAGCCATGAAAGCAACACTACTTTTAGCTCTGTGCTGATGACCATGAATCTTCCCTTCAGGATCTTCATTTTATAATTCCAAGGATGATTTTCCTTACTAGAAGAGCAAATTCCACTTGAGATCTGACAGTTCATTTGTATGGGTCTCATTTCAGCATTAATAATAAACACCCCCACATTCATGTATTTGTTTTGGTGATGTACTAAAAAAAGACAGAAATTTTTTTACTCTTCCCAAGAAGTTTTGGCCATAAAGGGAAAAGGAAGACAAAAATAACTTGTTAGTGTTCAGCTCAGCAGATCCATCTAAATAATATTTTCAAGCTATGATGCTGAGTAAGGAAGTTAATTTTCCTTTGGTCTGTATTCTGTCCCTGGCTACTGAAAGTGTCCATTCATAGCAAAATCTTTCCTGTGCTAGTCATCAGTTTCATATGTCTATCTTGTTTCCTGTAGCAAATGAACATCACCATGGAAATCTGTCTCAAGAAACACAGGGAATATCCTCCTGCACATTTCCCAGTGGAAAGAACACCCTCCTGGCTAGGAGGGTATGAAAACTCCTTCTTTGTTTTTGTGTAAAAAACTTTTAGTCTATCATATATTGCTACTGATAGCTGCTAGTGTATATCAGCATAGTTTGTTCACTATCAAGCAAACTTGGTTTCATAAAATCTTTTTTCTTCCATCTTCTAAAATGTCCAGCTGACACTTGCAAATGTCCCTTCTACTGCATTTGAACTTCCATCACACCTGTGATTTTCCAGTAACTATAGTATATCCAAATATCAGCCCTTTCACTTTGTTAGAAATTGAATCTTACATAAAAATATATGAAACACCCTACTGAGTCAGACTGAGCATCAGTCCAGTCCAGCATCCTATCTCTGACAATTACAGTAAGAGACTTTAAGAAGGCTTTAAATTCACCAAGGAAATGAATTATTTAATTTGACAAATAAGCAGAAGTGAAATAAATGAGAGATTTTAGCTATGTTAGTCAGATTTGACACTGAATTTCAAAGCACATGTGTCATCTTGGAATAATTTACATAGTCAATGTTACAAAAGCATCAAAACCAAGGATTATTTTTTGTTTGTTTGTTCTCTTCACAGGGCTTCATTCCAGCCATATATTCTCATGGACTTTTACAAACATGCTAGAATCTATGCACCAACATATCAGACACAGCATCCAGTCAGGTTGAAGGATGTTAACATAAGTTTTCTATTCCCCCACTTCAGAAGGCTGGACTAGTAGAAGAATGCAGCGCGAGCCAAGCCAAATTCAGAACAACAGAAACAAATGCTCCTGGTCTCCCTAAATGAATTGAAGGGCACCACATCTTCATGCAGTTTTTCAGCTCTAGAAGGAAACACTGTAAGATCATGCAATTCCTAAAGATCAGAGTCAACACCCACATACTATGGCCAAACTCCAACATCTCCAACCCTTTGCAAATGGCTGAGGTTCAAGTCTTCACTTGAACATTTCCCGTGAAAACGATTTCACCACACCTCTTGGCAGCCAGCTCTGTGGCCCAATTGATCGTACGGTTGTAAAGGCTTTTCCCTACTATTTAAGCAAAACTTTCCTCATGTAATCCCATTATTCCTCATCACTGACATCCAGTAGGGTTTCATTCAATCTGCAGACCTGAAAAGGCTTTGGATGAGTCCTGAGGGGAAGAAGCAAATCAGGTGGGAATACAGGTTTTTAATACATTCTTTATTAGCTCCTCTACAGCAATTCCAAATTGATCAGAATTCTCTCTACAGATTATGGTCTGTACTGATGGTGTTTAATATAAACCAGTCAAGGGGACTCTGGAGGGAATGCTCCTAATCTCCACCTTTTCATCTGACAGTATCAAGGTTCTTTAATTCCGTCATCTCAAGTTTCAAAATTTTTAGCAGCATTAAAGAAGAAAACAAGAGTGTTCTGCCTAAAGCAGCCTGATTAATATTTTAAACAGCAAGTGAAATGAGTTCCTTTCAGACAGCACCTAACATCTAGGTTCTCTTAAGACTAAAAGGAAAATTCTTTCTCCCCACAGGGGTCTGTTTCCAACAGCAAACTATGCTGGAAGGGCACTGGAACATCCTGATAGACTTTTCTGTCCAATACAGTATAATGACTTTGTAACATTAGTTTGGTTCAAAATAGGGCACATTAAAAAGTACAATATGTTACAAGGTCATAACAAAATGCATTCACTCCACAGGAGAAATGAGAGGAAGCAGCGATAATAAAAATACTCAGAAATGCAACAGCTTAGGGAAGAGAATGATTGTTCCCTTTTCACAAAGGAAACGAGTCATAATTAGCATAATGCAGACACTGATGTGAGACACTTTTTTCCTCAGTCTTCACAGCATTTTAGAAACCTCCATCTTCACAAGAAAAGCATGAAAGAAATTCAAGGTAAAGCAGATTTTTTATAGTTACATGGCAAGCTGGTG
This sequence comes from Heliornis fulica, assembly GCA_013399135.1. Taxonomy (NCBI): domain Eukaryota; kingdom Metazoa; phylum Chordata; class Aves; order Gruiformes; family Heliornithidae; genus Heliornis; species Heliornis fulica. Next base: position 173,448 of record VXBZ01003327.1, read on the forward strand.
ACAGAATCACACCAGTACTGATTTTGAATGCCTCAGATGGAAAAGGATCCTAGCTCATCTTCCTCATCCCACATTTCTGCCTTGGGGGTTTCTTGACTGGCTTTCCAATGCTCTCTTTCATCTTTCTTCTTTCTGGGGAAGAGTAGAATTTTTAGGCAAGGAAGCATATTTCAAATAAAAATTGGATGAAGAAAAGACCGAGCTTTTCCAGATTACCTCAGGGAGGAGATTGAAGGCATGGCTTTGTATTATTGTGGTATTTGAGTAAAGATAGAGTATACTATGCTGAAGAGGAAACTCTTCAATGAGTATCTTAAAAGAGGAACTACCTGTTGGACATGAAATGGAGAATTATTCCAGACAGAAGGGCAGCTTGAGAGGAGGGTCAAAGATTAAAGCAGGCAAAGGGCTGAGCTCAGTCAGGAAGCTGTGGCAATTGTGAGAAAATAGGAAGAGCCACAATATAAACTCAGACAAAATCATAAAGTACAGAATCTTGTTGCAAGTGCCAAAACAAAGATGATCCTGATAGACCCATGAACACTCTGAAAAGTGTAGATATATGTTTAAGTTACAACACTAAAAGGCACACAAGCGGAGACTGAAGTCTCAGCAAAGAGTAAATTCTGAAGAATCTCCCATAGCTTTAAAGTGACTCCTCTCTGAAGTTAAGGATGAGATTGGCAATTTCAGTCAGTAGATTAAATGCTTGCAATTCATAAAGAACAATATTTTAGAGTTTCCACTCAGAGCAAAATATGAAATTTTGTGGAGATAGTCCTTCATGGTCTACCTATAAGTTCCATTAACTGCAATTTAAAAAAAAAAAAAGCAAACAAGCAAAACAAACAAACCATCAGAAAACAAACAAACAGAAAAAAATATATCTTTTCCAAAAATATTTCAGCACAGTTTGATTAGTGATCTTCAGTTGATAAGGCCCAGTGCAATTTAGTTAAATCAATTGGGATTACAAGTGTAATATAAACACTTGCCTTTAGATACACTACTATAAAATGGTATGTTTTCTATTCAAATCTTAGGAGTTGTAACAGGACAGAGCCAATGCAAGTTTAGTAAGACCTGTATCTGAAGGGTACTAACTCACCAGTTGCTTGGTCCTCTAACTACTTTTGGCTAGCTGTGCCAGATAGGCAAGAGTTGTGCTTAGAACACTGACCATCAATAACTTCTCACATTCAAAGGAACATGCCATGTTTTACGTTACCATGTTAAAAACCTGATCTCTTCACATCATTCCACCAACTGCACTTGAGTCCATGCAAATAATCAGTGTTCCAATCTAAAGCTGTAAGCAGAGAGTTATGCACAAGCTCAAGTTTTAGATGGCTGCCAATATATTATTCTGAACCTCTTTTCCTACTTCTGACAACGAGGGCTGGAAAAACCATGCACATCAAATTTTTATTCATCACCATGATCTTGCTCTGCAAAAAGGAAAGAAAAAAAAATGGTGTTGGGGGGTGGAAAGAGGAAGGGGAATAGATCTGGAATGGTGTTTCTTACATTTATCTCCTGATTCCTCAAAGTGCCTAGTGCTGGTGACCACAGATGATATGGAGAGATTGGGACACTTAGATTTACTGCAGTCTGCAAGAGGGGAAACCAAATCCAAACACATAGTATGTGGTCAAAGTAACAGCTTTCATAGATGAGGAGGGATAAATTGACAATGAGTTGGCTGAAAGGGATGATGAATATTATCACCCATTGTTGTTCAGAAAGCAAGCTAAGGAAACACAACAACTGTCCTGATGTTGTCAGAGGTCAGCATTACCTGTAAATTTTTTATTGGATATTCCAACAATAGTGAGCTCAGTACTTTTTCCAGAAAGCCCTACAATTTTACTTGAGAAGAACCAAATTTGATTTCCAAACTGAGAATCTGAAGTTGTTTTCCTTTTCAGTAGTGTATCTCCAGTTGGCTATTTTCTTAAAGAGCTAGATGTAGAAAAAGACTGAGCAGTGCCTTTACACTTCCCAGCTTTCCTTTTTTCCCCTCCCATTAGAATCAGTCTGCAAAAAAGAACCATACAGCCAAATTAATAAATCCCTACTCTGCACTTTCAATGTATGTTTCTCCTGTTCCTACAGTTTAGCTCAGTTTTATTACTTTTCACAGAAAGAATTCTCATTCCTTGGTTATGCCAGTTCCCCAGTTATGGGGTATCATTTTCAGCATAACAGTGATTATGTGTGGCCAAAGTCAACCTAAACCTGCCTGCTCTAAACCATTCACACAGCACAGTGATGCTGCTTGTTGCTCAAGCTACAGGAAACACATCCCCAAAAGAATTCAGTTTGAAACCTGAAGGATCTCTTCAGATATTTTCAAAGTCTGGGTTTCAAAGATTACTCTCAGGAATAGGATAAAGAAAAAAAAGTCTTTTGTTGTACACCACATCTTTGAAGTTTATAGTAAACGTATAGGATAAGCATTGTCAGCTCATCCTTTTCTTAAAATAGTCTCTCATAGTCAAATTAGAGTGGATGTTTCTCTTGATAATGAGCTGCAACACTGTTCTGAGACACAGGTGTGGGAGAACCCATGACAAAGACACATAATGCTTTCTTAACCAACAAGTCCTAGAGTACCAGGGAACTTCTCACTAAAACATAATGACGATCATGACCACACTTCTTGCATCAGCATTTAAAAAAATTCCAAGTTTCTCTATTAGAAGAAAATGACTGAAAATGAATAAGGAATATCTTTGGATGAACACTTACCTCCTCAAAATTAAACTTAAGCAATTGCTTTGTGTAATGGAAAATCCCATTCCAGCATTTAGACACAAGTGTTAGAAATTGCAAACACGAACAAATCTGCTAAATAATTCTGGTGTTTGTGTGGGGGGTTTTTGTCTTGTTTAAAGACCAAAAAAGAGAGTATCCATTTATCTTTGAATTTAAACCAGTTTAAAAAAAAGAAAGGGGGTGGGGCTCAGAGGGCAAGCAGGCAAGGACCCAAAGGGAAGACTCAGCATCTCTGTCCCTTATAGGCTTATTAAGCAGAGTCACCTGGACAAGTAAGGATAAGTTAACACAGGAGCACAAGTGTTCTCAGGGCTGTGAGTTACCACACTTTTTGCTGATCATCTAAGGTTACCCCAAACAAACTCCAAGCTATAGAAGAATATCAAATTAATTCAGCAAGCATGTTCCATTTCAGCTAATTACTAGAGAGCAAGCTGGATAGAGCAGTGCACGTAGAGGGGTGGACCTGCCAGTATAGGTGAACAGAATAGGATTATTTCAGTTGGAAGAGACCTACCATTGTCATCTGGCCAACTGCCTGACCAATTCAGGGGTAAACAAAAGCTAAAGCATGTTGTTAAGGGCACTGTCTATACATCTCAAATGCTGACAGGCCTGGGGCATCAAGGACTTCTCTAGGAAGCCTGTTTCAGTGTTTGACTACCTTCTTGAGAAAGAAGTTATTCCTCGTGTCCAGTCTAAATGTCTCTCAGTTCAGCTTTGAACCACCCCCACATGTCGTATCACTGATTCCCAGGGGAAGAGCTCAGAACCACCCTCACCACTTCCCCTCCTCAGGAAGCTGTGGAGTCATGAGGTCACCCTCAGCTTCATTTTCTCCAAAGTAGACAAACCCAAAGTCTTTACCACAGGATATTCCTCATCAGAGGATACCCATCATTCTAAGGTAAAAATTTTAAGTTAGCAATAATGATAAGAAATCAAATCTTGAAAAAAAAAAAAGCTGGCATCTTTTTGAGATAATACCCTACCTGAAACAAAATGAGAAATAGTGGGTTTTTACTACCTGGTGTGTTTGCAATATATGCACTGTAAAAATAACTCCCTGCACAGATTCATCGTACTGGGTATTTCTGGCAAGTATCTTCCTTGTACCTGGAATCTTGTTCTTTCTGCAGCATAGACTTGATAGTGAAGCATGGCTTGCAAGACCTTCTTATGACCATCTGGTACCAAGCAGACAGCCCCTAGGATCTCCAGCACGGCAATCTTGGTCTTAATGTTCTCAGTCCGTAAGCTCTGGGAGATGATGTTGATACTCTCTGGGTGAGCCAGAACATGAGCCCGTCCTTGGGAGTTGTTCATCAGTGCCTTAATACACCCTATAACGGATGTGTGTATACGGCTCTCTGAGGTCTCATAGTCCATGCTCTTCAGGAAGTTCAGCAAACAGCTCAGGCCATCCAGCTCAATAAACCTGGTCACAAACCTGAATAAAACAAGCAACCAGAACAGAATAAAAATTTATGCAAAAGATAACATTCTCCAACCCTCCATCTCTAAAATCTGGCTAATTTTTAGCCTAAATGTCATAGAATAATTCCAGGCAGTTAAGAAAAAATAAGCCACACCAAATTAAACAAAACATAGAGAAAACAAACTAACTAATAATAGTGCATGACATAGTTTAGGGGTAATTATATTCTACCACCTTATGACCCTACTCTGTTAGGTTCCCATCTTCTTTGCTGCACTCACCACCAACCACATACCGTGGTACACTCCAGTAGTTGCTGTCCTTTCATGGCTGAATGGGTACTTTCAAACACTACATCTTACATACATGCTAATTCACACAAGGTACATTGTCATACAGACTCATCACCACACTTTTAATTATGAGTTCAGTTTATCTTGAAAATTGGTTTTAGACTTAGACCAAACTTTAAGACAATACTACTTATAGGCTTCCACCTCCAGGAGTGGGTACACTGACAGAGGCAAACTCTACCTCTGTATCGCTGTAGTGACTTCATACTCTAACTTTATATGTACCTATATGTATCTCACAAGATCAAAGTTTAAAAGGTATGTGTTCTTTACTAAAAGCCACTACAATGGCCTTGGCTTCATTTTTTTTTTTTGTTTTTGTTTCTTTGATTATTTGGGTTTAGTCTGAGGAGGTATTTAATATAAGGATGGTCCATTGTACAGCTGCAGTAGTAGAATGTAACAATATAATAAATAAAGGAAATGGAGAATTAATTAGTTATCAAATGATGACTGAAGACTGAACCTACAGTAGGACAGGTTTATTTTGACTATTGACATCATTAGAGTTCTGCTTCTACTGTATTCTGCCATAAAAATATACCTCTCTTCAGGTTAAGATTATAGAAACTGAAGATGAAAACAACATCTCAAAAAGTTCTTGGAAAAGTTTAATGATTTTTGAAAACCAGGGTTAAGAAAAATCCAAATAGTTCAATTCAGACATGCAGACAGGCTCCTAGAAAAATCAATAGAAATGAATGGATTTATTTAAGTCAGTTCAACCCAATCATTCCAGCAATATTTCATATTGAATTCCCAGGCTCAAAAATGGGGTTTCAACAATATGAAAAGGGCTGCAACTAATTTCTCTGGATCACTTGTTTGCATCCTCGCTCCTCTAACAGGTCATTCAGGTAGGTGCACATTTTTAGGATGTCTGAATGCAAAACCATGCGAATTACATTTGAATTTTCAGTCTGCTCAAACACACACCACCAACAACATGCCCGCGACCATGCTCTAAACAGCGTGATGTAGAAAGACACCTTGAACAAATAAAAAGGTTATTAAACTGTCACCTGCAAAACAAATTAAGAATACCAAAAGTCTGTATCATTTTGCATTAACCTAACCCCTCTTCCTCCCTCTTGGATACTTCCTGATGTGCTGTCTTTCTCATTTCTGTCCTAGATGCCCGAGATGCTGTTGCTAATAAGTACCAGTAATGGAAGAACCATACCAAAAGACTGAACTTCACTTTCATCATCAGCAAGATAAACTTGAGCTCTACTTATGTATCTCCTGGATAATAAGGACTTAACATATGCGTGATCTTCTGGTGGTACTACCCTACAACCCAGAGGAATTTTCAGAGACTACCTGAAAGTTATGAACACTATGCAGGCAGATTTACCAACTTGCAGCTTATTTGGTCTGTCAGATGACCAGAAACATGGCAAAACCTGGCACTTTCAACAAAGTATTGGTCTGAGGTTTGGGCTTTGTTCAAAAATGATTTTCAAAGTGATTATCAGAGTAAGAGCAAGCACATACAGGAACACATGTGCACTAAAACTGAAAATAAAGTCTGATGGCAACACAGATTTGATTGCATGTTCTTTGGATACATAATTTTTGTCTACCCCAACAGCCCCTAGGAGCAAAAGCCTCTCTGTCTCCAGGCCAGAGAGTGGGATCAGCATTGTGAACCAGGAATTTGGTAAGTCTCTCAAAGCAGTTTGTTATTTAAACTGATTATAGAAAGATTAAAACTTAGAGCAGATTTGTAATGCTTTTAGCAACCGGCATGCCAAAGACAACTGGAACGAGTGCATTCATGGCTACAAATTGCTGCTAAGGATGTATTTAGAACCAAAATAAGCATAAACTCAACTTGTCACCAAATGTGATGCCAACGTCTTCCCAGCATTTCTCTAACCCAGAGTTTTTCTTTGCCTCTGCTATGGAGGGACTAGATTAAAATCTCCTTCTCCTTCTTACCTCCAAAGTTAATTCCTGTGAATCCATCCTATACCTTAGCTATTCCCTCCATCTTTTAGGGGAGGAAAAAAAAGGCAAGAACCCAGATGTTTTGCTGTTCTTTCCAGTTCCAGGGCTGAGGTAAGACTTAAGACAGCTACCTTTCCGAAGATACAGAGCTCTACTGACAAAAGACAATTTCCTGAAGAAGCAGCTGAGCAAGGAGTCCCTTGAACATACTTTCAGACAGAATACCTGGCCTTGCATCAAGATGTACAAGGCAATGCAATCTTCATGTATTTTAGTCTCTGATGACTTTGTAAAAAAAAAAAAAGGTAAGTGCACAGGAGTCACATTGTCCCAATTAAGTAAAACCCCTTACTAAATTCACTGGCAGATTTTTCTAGGACTGTTTGGATGAGGTCATTCCAAAAAAGAGGCATGTGCAAGGAAGTAGTGTGTGTGTCAGACCTTGATTAATGACATAATTTAAAACAATGTTGGGATTTTCCTGTACTCTTCCTAGTCCAGAGAGCAAACAGCAAGCTGCATTACTCAATAGGAAGCAAACCCAAGTACTTTCCCATTTTGGCTGACACTAGAAGCAGGAATCACATTATGATTTTCACTGTCCTCTTCCAAAACACTAAGTTTGCCATTCTCCAGAAAAGCCAGAAATCACGCAGGAGGAAGACAAAGAAATGACAATAGCCGTTTCTGAGACAACAGACACAGATAGTACTAGGTGTGACCATGTATGTGGGGAGGACTGTATGTAAGTGTACAGGAGAGAGGAAGAAGGTGACTTTAGCCAGCAGCCTCACAGATTGGTGTGGCTTTGTAAGCAGGCTTGTGCACACTCATGTACAAGGGAAACCCAACCCATACAAATGAAGTAGCTTCTTCCTCACAATATACACATATGTAACTAACTGCCATCCTATGAGTCCCGTATGCTGCAAAATAAGGTCTTGTTCTAGACCGAAAGGTGTAAAGTTAAGTATATTTGCCAACGCTAACACATTCAAAAACTCAAGTGTAAATAAAGCAGGATGTGTTTAATAGGTGCTAAACAAGCAAATTAAAGCCTAACCTCACCTCAGACACTCACTTGACCAGTTTAGCACATTTTAAAAGGCAGGGTGCCTCTTAGCCTTTTAAGTTTTAGAGAGTGCTGATCAGAATGAGTTAGCCAGATCTAATAACAATCCTTTCATCCAAATACAGATGGGGTGCAGACTAAGACGTAATGACCCACTGACGGATCCCAAGTGTGGGGGTGGGGTGGGGGGCAGGATGCTATGACAGCTTCCCTGTGCGACTTGATCCAGCTCAGGAAAGACGGAAAGATCATACACGGTGATGTTCAGAGAGCAGGATGTTCCCACCCTGCTAACAGCCAAGGCTACACTTCCCTGCATCATCAGTTTTTTAATCAGGGGCCACACATAATCCTGACAGCTACTGAATTGCTGAAAAATTCAGCATAATGGGTTTTGCTCGCTGCACACATAAATGATCATCTCCAGTATGTACTTGGCTAAACCAAACAAAAGTAATAGGAGCTGAATCTGAGTTAAACAAAAGGACAAAAGCAGTCAGCAAAGGGAGTTAGTGATAATTCAGACTGAAGTAGGTATTTTTCTGAGGTTTCAAAAAGTGTGGGTTTTTTTTTTTTCCCAGTCCCTTGTAAGTTTTTATTTTTGCTGCACTTCTGAACCTCCATTCTTGGGCACTAAAATACCAAAAGAAAAGCTCTTGTCTTGCTGCTTCTATCCAATAGTTTGTCATCATACCTGTTTATAGTCATAAGTTCTTACAAAACTAAAAGAAAATGTGTTTCTTTACAAGATGCAGATGTGGGGGTGGGCTTTTTTCCTCTAAGGCTAAGATTTTTCCTGTGTGCTGGGACACAACCTGACTTTCTGGGCAGCTCCCAAACAGCAGAAAAAAAGGCATTTGCTCAAAAGTGGTCAACTAGCTTCCCGGGGATGCTTCTATCACCTTTTTTCTGACAAGGAGAGGAACTTCAATTTGGATGGGTCTGCTTCAGTTTTTGTGGCTGTTAGAACTGGTGGGTTGGAATAGAGGCACAGATTAGTACCAGTTCTCTATTTTTGTCTCCTAGAAGAGACACAGTTCTACAGTAAAATAGAATTCAGAGCCAAACACATGCATTTTTACTTCTTTTGATTTCTCTAGATCAGAGAATTCAAGCAGAGGAGCCTATTGGTAAGCTGTTAGAGCTCCTGTGTATCCTACCATCAGAAATGGATTCCAGACAGCTCATCCTGTGTAAATTTAGGTCTCTATTTTCTTCAGAGGTCCAATGAACAGAAGTGGCAAGGCAAATAGGATTTGATATCCAAATTCAACTAGAAAGACTAGTATTTTGAAGGCTTGGGTATCATACTGCTTATGAGAGGGATTTGATGGAGTTGAGGGCCTCTCTACTGCAACCTTTCCATCAAGAAGAAATTGGCTTGTTGATCAGGCGTTGGCATGCAGCCCATTTGGCAGCTAACAAATTGAGTCGCTGGAAATTAGTTGAGACATAGAACTTAACTCAAAATTTGGCTTGGCTTAACTATTTAAAAAAAAAAAAAAAGCCCTATAACCATCGCTAGTAAGAACACTTTACAGGGCTGCTCATAGATGCTTGTACTGAAGCTTGTTAGGGTTATTATAAACAGATGAAGCAACACACTGTTGTCAAGGGGATCCAGCAGAAGCAATATAGGTCTGAGAAGGAAAAGCTTGCAAGGCTGTGAGGGAAAGACATTTCTCTTTCTTCTCTTATTACCTTGCTTGTCCAAAATGACAGAGTACAACAACCAACCATAGCCTCCAAAGTGTTTCAGCTGAAACATCACAGAATGGCCCTGCTGTGGCGACGCTCAATGAAATCTATTCACTTTCACAGAGTAAGCACCAAACTAGCTTCACATTAATAGAGTTGCTACATCAAGTCTCAGCAGCACAGGACTTCAGTTCAAAATCCTTGCGAGACTTGGGAGTTTGGTAGTTGTTTTAGCTTCCGTTTGAACGTGTCCAGCTGCAGTTTACTTTTTGCCTCAGAGCAGCATCAGAATCTGGCTTTGAGCTCTCTTACAGCCTGTCACAAACGGAAGTAAAACGCTGACATTTAAGCTGACATGCTCTGCATTATAGCTGCCTCATAACACCACAAAGGGGAGAAACACAGTCAGCCCTTAGCTCTGCAAGAAGTCCCAGAAATACCTTCACTTCAAGTCAATGTAACTGTAATGCAAATTCTTTGACATTTGTGGGGGGTTGTTTTTGTTTCTTTAATTGGTTTGATTAGGTTCCTCCCTCATAAAAATCTGTTTGGTAGGCATTATTGAAGCTCTCTGACACTATGATTTCAGCATAGTGTGGGTGCAAACACATTTGGCCCAATAAAAAGACTTTCAGAAACTTTTTGATTAAGTGCTTCTTGAGATCACACCAACTATTGTTTCTGCTTATGCACAATGCTCCTCAAAGTGTAATATGGAAGAGGTTTCATAGAATCATAGAATGATTAGGGTTAGAAGCGACACCCAGAGGTCATCCAGTCCAACTCCCCCGCAAGAAGCAGGGACAACCCCTAACAGTTTCTGTACTAGTTACTTTGTTATTATTCAGAGCTTTGTTCCCAGAAAAACAAAGATGATCTTAACTTCAAAGGCACAGTACACAATACAGCCCCTTGACATTTCTCTATGCCACAGTTACACATAGAACAGGAAGAATGCCACACCAGGTGATGTCAGATGGATTAGCTGCTTTGTACCCAACAGTTCACATTGCTAAAGATAAGGGGAAGCCTGAATTCAAAGTTCAGAGCAGAGGCCAAAATTTTGCCTGACATGAATCAAATGACATGGGACATTCAGGGGTCTCTGAAGTCTAGAATCTGATCTTCACAGTCATTACCCATGTTTGCACATATCTGCCACAGGTTTTTCACAGCAGACTTTATCTTTTATTTTCCTGAAGCTGAATGCTTCAGCATTAGTAGGCCCTCCCACCTAGGCAGGTTCAGACCAGGAACTGTGGGGTGCTCTGTGGATTGTCTGAAATATCAGAGAGGCTTGTGTGAGGTGAGACAATGAGGTTTCTGTTCTTGCCACTCTTTCCCGTGTCACATCTGACCAAAGAGAGGCAGGAATTGTGATGAAAGAAGAACAACATTACCTCATGGGCTGAGTCCGCAGAGCTGTCTTCAAGTCTTCAACTATTTTATTTTTCATTTCTGTTTCCTCTTCATCGAAAGCATACAGAGTCTGCATCTGTTTAGAAAAGAAGACAAGAGTCAGGAAAGCTCAGGCTGCCTGGAAGCTAAGAGACAGGCAGGGAATTATGAAAAACAACTATCCCATCAACCCATGCAGAGGTGCCTGCTGACCTCTCACCAGGAAAACAGCGCCTCAGCTACAAAACCAAATCCAGATGAGGCTGCTCATGCGGACTGGCAGCAGCACACAACTTTGCCACACTGGCTAAGCTAGGGTTCTCAGATTACCCCCCAAAAATCATACTTGCCAGTATGCTCTCAGAAAACTGTACCTAATTTGGAATAGTGATCTGCTGTGGTGATCTATGGATATGTGAGGCAAAGTTTGAAAGGGAGAAGTAATATCTTTTATTAGACTGACATGGCTGGAGGGATTTAGTGGAGGGGGTGGAAAGAAAAAAAAACAACCCAGACTTGTGTGTCAGGTTTCAAAGCATAGAAGCTTTTTCTTCAAGTGACTTTTCTTCAACTGACTAAACAGACTGCAAGAGCCCAAATAACAATTTGTGTACATACAAGTTTGACTTTTCTTCCCCACGCCAAGTATATCACCTGTTTTAACCCTATACAAATTGCCCTTGCTAATTAGGAACATTTACTGCCAAAAGTTGGAGTATCATAAAATTTCTGTCCCTGTTTTCCAAGAAGTAAACCAAAGCCCACGGAGACTAGATTTTCCCACAGTATGCAGCTTGACATAACTAGAGCTTGCAGACAACTGGAGGTAAAGATGCTATGGGTCGCAGTAAATTACAGTTATAGATGATGAGTGAAATAGATGCAAAAAAATATGGTTCTCTAGTCAGACAATGCCATTAAAAAAGTGTTATATCTAGAAATCAGGCCTACATCACTCAGCACCGCTACAACATTGTGATGTGAAGCAAGACTCTGCACCACCTTTCACACCATCAGGCTCACAACTTCAATGTGGGGCCTTAAAAAAAATTTTAAAAATCAGGAGAAAATGATGGAAATTCTTAGCCTATTGCTGTGTCTTCTTAGCCACTGTAATTGTAAAATGGGGAGGACAAATGCTTCTTTTATTGGCAGGACTTCTAGGCAGTATCCCTCAGTGGCATCTGGAAAGCAGTTCCGAATCCCTTCTCAAACAAATTAAACTAGTATCATCTATCAGGGATACAATATTATACCTCTTTGTGGTGGAAACTGAGTAGCTACAATTGTGGCCCATTACAGAAAAATATTTATGTCTTTATTTTACTATTTAGCAAGCCCCACAGAAAATCTTCCTCTCTCTGGAACTTCCTTTAACACCCCTCTGGCCCCCAACACCTCACTTCCCTTGGAAGTGCTCCCACGTCGCTTGCTTTTGCAAACCATGTGGTGCCAACATATGTCAGATTCTGAGGGTGGTCATCTGGCTACACGTCCTTGCTGTCTTATGCTGAACAGCTGGCATAGGGAGATGTGTTTAACTCTAGGGGTCCTCTTTCTGATTCATGCTAAAGTCAAACTCACTCAGTAACAGAGCAAGCTATTTCCTGCCCTAATGGAATGACAGAGCGCTACTGATGGAAAATGAGTTGATGATGTTTTATCTTTTGCCAGCATCCCCCGACAGCCAGAAACTTAAATTGAAATGCTTAAGCCAAGCCATATATGATCCCCCTCTTCGAAAAATAAACAGAAATCCTGAACAGGCATTATGGAACCTCAATGGAAGAGTCCTGGGGTGTGATTTGGGGCTTGATTTGTATTTTCTTGGGTGACAGCCCATCTGGTCATCTTTCCTTTGGTCCATAAATGCTCCTTTGAAATGCTCCCATTCCTCCAACAACTTAAATTCTCCTCTGAGCCATTCCTCTGAGGGAAAGCAAATGGATGGTAAGAAGGTGCTCAGTGAAAAAGGCCCATTTCCAAATGAAACAAATACAAATAATCCTGCCTTTACAACAGAGGGTGATAACAGAAAACCCCTTTTCTAAAGCTGCAGGCAGCCAGGAGCCCTTTATTTCTCACTCCTGTGCACAGCCAGGAACTCAAATTGTCATGCCCTCTCCGAAGACAGACCAAACCGGTCACGTGGTTGCATTATGAAATAGCTTTCTCGGCAAGAGTTACAGAAAACATAGCTGTCCCTGGGAGGGAGATGGGTGGGAACTGTCATTATTTGAGGCTGGATTTCATTACTGTGGCTGACTGATGAATTGTTTTCTTGAACTGCAAACTGCACTCGAGGACTAACGTCTGCTGTGCTGAGGATGCAGCTAGTTCCTATTCGTTCACCAAACATACTAAGAAGAGGAAGTGAAATAGTGCCAGGTCCTTATCTGGTACCTAAAGGTGATATACATAAGGCTCTTATTCACAAGTACATTTTGGATATTTAAAGTTTTCCAAATTAGGTGCATCACCCAGGAAGTATAGCATCTAGTTACTGAATTTGTCAATTAGAAAAAAACCTCAAATTTGTGAAAAGAATTGTTGACATAGAATTTTATGTATAAAAACTTCAGGTAGTCCAAGAAATTACTTTTGAACATTTGGTTGCATTCAAAATGAAATATTTTACTTTTATTAAAAGCACAGATTGATTCCCACACCTTATGCTAAATATTCTGCTAAACTACTGGGTAGGGATGAATATGACATTACATATGAGAGAGAGGAAAAAAGGAACAGAGGAAAAAAAAAACCATGAGCTAGCATCAGCAATACCCTGTATGATGGGCCTAGTTTTACTTAACAGTCTTTCAAAAATGAAAAAAAGAATGAAGTAAATAGAATACATAGTGGGAAAGCAACCTGGATGTTCTGATATATCATTATAATCAAAGCTCTTTCTTTAGATTGTGTCTAAAATCATAACTAACAGAATGCTGTCATTAATGAAATCACTTCCAGTTCTTAAATACAAGTAAAATCAAACTCAAAAATTGATTAAGAAAATATTGTATTGCATGCCTCCTATGGCACACCTGTACAATAGTACTTTAAAACATTTCCAACACAAAACTTTCTACGTTTTCTATGATTTCTTCAAAATAAGCAAGTAGTTTAAATCCAAGGTGCACCCATCTCTAACTACATTAAGGCTGAACTAAAAGACTAAGCGATGAATCATAAGCTAGGAATAGAGAGAATTTTAAAAGCTGACCTTTTAAACAGTATGCTTGTAGTGGCATAGATGCTCCAACACAGATGGAGAATTAGGTTACCTGCAAAATTCTGCTGAAACATACAAATTTTAACACCCTGCGAAGCTGCTCTGCCCTGAACTGATGCTTTTCATGTCACAAAAATTGGCCTGTATACAGCTGTATTTATTAAACTTGACCTCGTCTTATACTCTCTTGACTGAGCCACCTCTCCAGAAAAGCTGGATCTGCAACTACTGTTCACCTGAAGGGTCTCTCTAGGGAAATGCACACAGAGCAAAGCCCTAAAAGCAAGGCAGCACTGTCAGAAGTTTCCCTCACCAGTAAAGTGAGGGCTGTGTTTATTTGTGCTGCCAAGCAAAGAATATCATGGGTGAGGAGGGCAGGAGCAGCTCAGGGAGGTTTCTTTACGTGTGACATTAACATGGCAGCTGCTGCATTTTTAAGAAAAGAAAAAATGTTTTGAGCATTGAAGAATCAACAGAAGATGACAACGACCTTTACAGTGAAAATGGTCTCTAACTGGGGGTTTACAACCCATCCACAATTACTGGTATTATTTACAGCATGTAAACATGTAGACCTCAGAGTACTGGGCAAATTCAGAGGCTCCTTTTTCTAAATTAGACATCATTAGCAGCCGTTCCTTTTTGTCACAGATTGGTTTTGAAGATCAATGATGTACTTGGCCCTTTCCCTTCAGTCAGGCTACCTGAAGTCCCTGACGGTCCCTGCACAAGAATTCCTCACTACAGACTAGATCCAGTCTTAGTGCCAGATGCTTTTTTGAGAATTGGGTTAAAAATCTATTAAAATTTAGAAAGTCACAGGAAACAGAAACATTTGTAGGAACAGAACTGTGCATAAAATGCATGGGTTTTTGAAATGGATCAGGAATCTGTGACCTAAAGTTCTTCCTAACATAGTAGTATAAGGTTACGAGTAGGGAATGTCAAACACGTCAGGAATCACCACATTGCTCTCCAGCATAATCTGAGGGGCAGATATGATGGGTAACACTGCAGCGGGTCTGCTGAGAAAATGATCCTTGAGCACAGGGACCTTGGCATGCTGAAATCCACAGAAAGATACTTAATGATATCAGCAGGATAAAGGTGCTGTTTTCATTTTACAAGTGGGTAGGGTGAACTTTTTTTTTCGTTTTGCCAGCCTAATACATAAAAAGTACTTCAAAATTAAATAAAAGGATATAAAATGTTGTGAGCCCCACATGTGAAAAGATTCTTATGCAGTTAATTCACAGGAGATGCAGAGAATTAATTTTATTAAAAAAAACCCAGGACTTAAGGTATTTTAAACTAACACTTGTGTGATTATTTCTACCGTTTCAACTCTAATACTTCTTGCAGTATTTCTAACTAAAATATTGCAACACCTGATAGTGCCCAAGAGACACACACTGAAATAGACTAGACAGTGTCAGGAAGGAACATGAAACATGTTTTTCTTTCAGGACTTCTGAGCCAAATCCATTTGGATGCAGTTTGGAAAAAATTTAAAAAAATAAAACAAACCCACCACCACTAAATTTAGGACTGATATTATAAAGGACCCAAACTAAGCATTTGGAAGTCAGGGATCTCAGAGGTCTAAATTATAATGAATAGAACATGTCTTTTAAAGTGTGTTGGAGCTGGTTCTCAACTGTGTTACTCTAGTTTTCCGCTGATACAATTCCTGTGAAATCTAGTCAACTGAGTTACACCTGCCCCAAAGTGGTAAACCAGAAGCAGAGGTTTTAACCCAGCATATCTTCTTAACACTTCAGGCATAAATCATAAGGCTTGAAGCCAAATAGAAGGTTAGGAATCATTCAGTGGTGAGGCATGCAAACAGCATTACTGGGGCTGGTGTTTATTGGTGCTCTTAAAATGTGCTTAAAATTAGAAACATTTCTAGTTGATTTCTATGGACCTGCTCCATATTTACAGTAGGGGCATGTACATATTTATTCCAGGGTTACATCAAGATCATTTAAAGACTAATCCAAAAGTCACTGAATTCAATGGAAAAACTTTCAGTAGGTTCAAGAGACCTTGGATCAAATCCTACCAGAAATATTTGGGTCAGTGACATTGCAAAGTGGGTTTATTCTCTTTAATGGCTCCTGTAGAGTGGATTTGTTCAGTCAGGAAATCAAAGCACAGGGACACGTCAGTCACAAAAGCTCAATCTTTTTCCTCAAAAGCGGTCCATGTTCCTTATATTCCATTACACTGTTCCAAGAAAATCTCGGATGAAGGAAGGTGATCATTTTGATTATTCATGACTCACAGCAGAAAGCAGCTTTTCTTTTATCCTGTTATAGTGAGCTATAATAAATTGTAAACCTTGATTTTATTTTACTGAGCAAGACATTTCATAATGATAAATGCAACAGAATTGACACATTTAGCATATAGTAGGGCATTATCTTTATGAAATTATTTGCAGCTTATAACCATGATACAAAAGGTGCAGAGAAGCCTTTTGAAATCAAAGTCAAAAGCATAAGTAACCTAACAAGGAGTGCTACCTAAGATGCTAGAACAGTATTCTATCCTCACTTCTGCACAGCTGGAAAAAAAAAAAGCTGACCAGACATCATGCATGAACAACTGGAGGAAAAATCTCTCTATAAAAATCAGTAAAAGGAATAAAATTGCAAAACATAAGATCTGCCTTATCAAATATCATCAAACACTATAAACAGGCATCTTGCTTCTGCTGGTGACCAGCTCTTCAGAGGAAGAGACATATCATACAGCCTTTGAACAAGGGCAATTAAAGAAAGTTTTCCTCAGATATCTTGTTGGCTTGTGTCTGATGTCTCAGGTGTTGTAGCCTTATCCTCCTCTATTTATCTGTTCTTATGGAAGTGGACATTATCTTACATAAACAACTAACTTTAATTCTTCTGTTAAGATAATGACCCCAGAATTATTCTGTAGGTTATTCAGAAATAAATTTAAAACTACAAAAACAGAAAAGCCAGAACTTTATCTAGCTTTCAAATAGTTGCTTTTCTGATTCATCAAATATTTTCCAGCTCTTTTACTCTGCAGGACTGAATAGGGGCTCCTTCACAGGCTGCACTTAAGACTCCTCTTGAAGAAGGAAATTATTTCATCTCTACTCAGCCCAGAAGACTCGTGGGTCTCCAAAAATGCTAACTGCAGTTAAAGGTATAGTTTAGTAAAAAGATGCTTTCAATTGTCACAGTTTTCAGACTGGCTAGCCCTGCCAAGACACAAGTATGAGTGTGTATGTGTCTATGCTAAAAGCTAGCTTTACATTAGCATTCTTCCAAATTTCCACAATAGAGGTCATAGCTGAACTACATTTGTGCTTCAACAACACTTGAGCATGACAATCTCTTCAAGATCATGATGATCTCTTAAAGCCAGCTGAATTGTACAGGAATTCACATGGCCATTTTTGTCCCTTCATTTCAGGGCCAGTGTCAATAATCAGAGTTATAGCAATCATGGCCATACTTTGGAACAGGTTTCACAAATAGCACGCAAATCATGTTAAATCACCAATCTCATCACTCCAGTTCTCAATTTTCAGTCCAGAATCTAACGTTATTGCTCTCACTGCTCAGTAGAGTAGAAATTAAACCTGCAAATGCCTATGGTGCTTTCTAATATATTCTTCTGCTAGAGCAGGGCACTTTATATATATATATATATATATATATACACTCATTGCACTTTTAGAAGTCCTATTTTAAATCAGTCATGTACTTGGGCTAACATTCTTCTCCTTTGGGTCTTCTTCCTTAAGAAACACATCTCTATGGTTGGAAATCTTTCCTGCTTTGCAGGAGAGGTAACTTACTGCTGCCATGGAATTGATGCGGTCAATGTAGTAATCTGGCCAGCTGGTAGCAAGTTTATTAGGATCTTCTTGTTCCTGAAACAGAAAGTTATAAGGGGTTACACAAAAAGCCTTTACAGGATGAAATGTCACTGTAGAACCACCTGGGATTCTTCAACACACTGTTCTTTATTGTGGTATCTCTTGCCCATGTTCCTGTATAACACACATAGATGTGTGGCATTCATTAAAAATATTTCTGGAAGTTTAATGTTAGCACTGTTGCCATGGTGGGTCAAGTAAAAAGAATCACCTTCAGCTAAGGTTATTAAATACAAAATGTTAAAGTTTGATGGAGAAACAGTTATCTTTGGCATCTAAGCAGCAAACCTCAGTCACTCAAACATATTACATTTCCAAGTAGAAGGATAACCCACATACAGATGACAGGCTTACATTTTGTAAATTTATATTGACAGATCTTATAAATCATTTTGACTCACTTTGAGGTTAGAGCAACAGTGGGATTCCTTAAAATTGGGATTTATAGTCTGCTATAGAGGAGAAAAAAAAATCAAAGCAGAAAACCTCCTAAGAAGCCAAAAGACAGTTTCATTTTGACACGATAAATCCCAAAGAGATTTAGAATGGACACAAGGACTCATTTCTTTACCAGAAGACTGGTCAAACACTGGAACAGGCTTCCTAGTGAGGTGCTCGATGCCCCAAGCCTCTCAGTGTTTGAGATGTATGGATAATTCCCTTAATAACATGCTTTAATTTGGTCAGCTGTGAATTGGTCAGGCAATTGGACTAGATGATTGTTGTATGTCCCTTCCAACTGAAATAGCCCCAATTCTACTCTAAAAAGTTAAGCATAACCTCACAATATCCAAAGGAAAAGAACGGCATCCCTTCAGTTACATTAGGAGCAGTATTAATCATTCTAACCCTACCTCCCAAATAATCTACCTGAAAGCATCTTCACCAGACTAAGATTAATTTCCAAGGGAAGACCAGGAATCAGGAACCAAGTCTGTCTTGTTTTTTGGCTGCTTAATGGAAATGAGATTTTGTTCTAACGGGTCTGTTTATATGTAGATAGGTGCAACAATCACTGAAAAAATGAGGATTGGTTTCTAGGATCCTAATCTCCCATTATAAACTACAAACAGCTCATATTAAAACTCCTAGAATATCATAAGAGACAGAACCACTTGATTCATCCTAAGAATGTACAAAGATATATGAAGATCATGTGGATTTCATCAATATTTTCTGTGTATGAATGCTTACTTGTACCAGAAAATTTACTCTGGAATATATACAGAACAATATTAAACATTTAGGTTTATCAGAGTAGCTCAGCTATACCATAGCTGCTTGGTTTAGAGATAAGAAATAGATCTACATGTTCCCTGCTGAGGCACATTCAGGAAATACCTTGCTACCTGACAAGTTCCTGACTGGCTACATACACATGGCAATAATTCTGCACAAATCTTCAGAGACCTGGATCTTTCCTTTCCCTCTCTTCATTCCACTGGTCTTTCAACATTAAAGGAGTGTCTCCATTCCTGATAACAGCAAAGCAGCCTTGTTCCCTTTTGTCTGCAGTAGAGACACATCCTACATAGATCACAATTATTTATCCATCCCTTGTACCCATCGTTGTATTAAGAAGAATAAAATATCTGGACATGTTCCTATGTGATCTACTCTAGATGATCCTGCTCAGGCAGGGGGGTTGGACTGAGTGATCTTTTGATCTTTTGAGGTCTCTTCCAGCTCCTAATATTCTGTGATTCTGTGATTTAAATAAAGCATCACATAGTAGACTACCACTGTATGAAAACCATGGGAAGCTGGCAGAGTAGCAAGGGATACCAATTATATCCACAGTTGCTATGCACGCCCCCACCTCATGATAATAAACAGTGCAATTAAGAACAAATTGACCTTTCTCAAATTAAGTGAGAGGTTCTACTACTTTTCTTACCTTCCCTTTCCAGGCCACAAGCAGCAGCAATCTGATGAACCCAAGCCCATGCCAAGTAGCACACTACAGAAATACTGAACTCCCTACAAATAGCGAGTTAGAATTGCCACAGCATGTTATTGGTAGATTACCTTTTGCTCCTCCCGCAGAATACCTAGTGATAACCATAACCCTGACAATGCTTTCACGCTCAGCAGACCTTAATCTCCCTTGCAAAAGTCACGTCCACCTTGCTGATGGAAAAATAAATTACAGCCTATAATAGAACATTATTATTATAAAATAATTTTATAATCCCTAAGAGAACAATAGAGACAGGGAGCTAATCTGGAGGCAGAGAAATAAGGTTATTTTTCAGGGAAACATGTTGAGCCACCGGTATGAAGCACAAGGTGTGCTCATATGCCCCTCTGAAATTTTTCTCTGCAAATAAATACGAACATACAATTGACAGCTTGTTTGCAGGGTACAAGTCACAAGAGCATTCTCAGAAAAGAAAATACATATGTATGTTCCCTATACTTCTCCTGCCTCCACTCTGAACTCCAAATAAAAAAAAAAGCCCCAAACCCCACAAAAACTCACACAGAAATTAAGGACTGCCTGGATCCGTCCTTTATATCCCAAAATAAGCTACAATACTTTTTCTCATTAAAAGTGTTTAAAGGTAAAAAAAAAAAAGTATAAGTGCTGGACTGCCTCAAATGACCATTCTACATGCCTAGTTTAAACAATGCAGGCTGAAGACCATCAGGGTAGATACACTAAAAAATAAAATAAATCACAATTCTGAATAATTTGCTATCTAAACACAAAATATTAGAAATTTCACAATCAGAACCAAGGTTAAGAAGACTCTGACCCCCTAAAGTGTATCTGTATATGTGGTTATCTTGGAAAATAAGATAAGGTCTATGGAACTGAACCCAGGACATGTATCCCTTTTTTGACGATTCTCTGCCCACTACAAATTGTCCTGAACTCTGAGCTTCTAAATCTTATGTTTCATCTTTGCTTTTAATTGGAATCATGAAAAAACAGTTTCAGTGAGACATAGCAAGTGTAAGCTTTTTTCCCCAGAATCAGACTGATAGGGGTTGTAAGGGACCTTGAAAGATCATTTAGTCCACCCCCCCTGCCTGAGCAGAATCACCTAGAGCAGGACTGAAGCTGTCCATTACCACGGTTAAAAACATTTTAGCAGATACTCCACTATGCAATCCTCACTTTCTAAAGTTATTTCAGCCCAGAAGCATATCAAGCAGAAACGTCCAACTAATTTGAGTTGTCCTTCTGTTCAGAGCAGAATTTTATGGCTGTCAATGTGTTTTATTTCACTAGAATAAATGAGATTACATACTTAAAACCTATTTCCACTATGAGGCCCCAGAAAGTTGCTTATATTTGGGATGAACACACAGATTTTTATCTGAAATCAAGAAATAATCAAGTGGCATGATGCTATTTATAGCAATGACCTGTGCAACCTTTTCAAAAGAGAAAGTTCATACCTGGTGCATCAAAGATACTGGGAGAAAAACAAGTAACACCACAAACATTTCATTGTCCAAATTATGTGAGTTCTGCCAATGGTAAGAAATCGATACACCATGTTTCCTCTCAGAGAAGAGCTAAGTAAAAAATGGAAAACAATTCAGCATGTGAGGTGTTTGTATGGCCATGGGGGAAGATGACACAGCAACAGGGTGTTGAGAGTTTTTGCTTTGTTTTTAGTGTTTTCGGGTTTTGACCCTGAAATAAAACCTCAGAGAGTCTTTACCCTCTGACAACACCCTTCCCCTTGCTCCAGGAGACACAGAGTAGGAAAGGCTCCCCACCCCCCCCCGCAAAAAAAATTAGGGAAACCAAAAAAATGAAGCCCTAATATATAAAGCCACATTGGTATCAAACCTGGAAACAATAACCCATCTGTATAAGGGAAAACATTAGCTGAAGGAATCTATTAAAGCAAAGCCTTCTTTTAGCTCCTTGAATAGTGTAAATATTACATTAAAAAACAGACGTCAGCTTGTGAACTTTATAAGGGGCCATATCATTCTTCACTAGAGTAACAACTATGTAACTGCTGTGAAAACAGGATCTTGATACTATACAAGCCTGCAATATAGCCAAGGTATTATATAGGCTTTGACACTAATTTGGACAGGCTCCATGCCTTGGTGGAAAGTGGAACTTATGACTTCATCCCAAATAGGCCTTAATGGAGTTCTGCAAATATATGGACCATCTGAACCAATCAAAATGAAAGAAAACAAAACAAAGTATTGTGTGCACAGCTCAGCCGATCCTGAAAGCCTTTTTGCAGATCCTGGGAGACCCAGTCCATTGGGCAAGCTGTTCTCCAGAGGGCAGAGACCTTTAAGTAGCTGCCACATCAGTGGGACAAGCATCTACAATACAAAGGCTGCCATCGTAACAGACATAATCAAGAATTATACACCACTGCCTTTGTTGAAAGATGTTCTTCAAAGTTCCAAACACCAGTGTGTCAGAAATCATGTGGAAATGCCAGATGTTCATGGCTGAGTGGTTCATGAAAGTAAAACATGTTGTTTATATGGTGGGTGCTTGCTTCAAGATGGTTTCAGTCTTGAAAGAAACAGCACAAGGAAAGCCAAAACAGTAATTGCCTGCATTGAAGCTCTTTTGTGTTGAGCACTGGGTTTCAGTTTCCAGTGATGACACATTGGCATTTTACTCGGCACCCAATGGATGCCAAAACAATGTTGAGCAGTTCTCTAAAGCATGTCCTAAAAATATAAGCATGTCAAAGCATTAATTAATATATACACAAAATTAACAATGTTACAGGGCTTCTTTCCTTCAGATGGAGACAGAGATATATATATGTATATGGTGACATAACAATTAAAAATAATCACTAGCAGAATTAGGAACAGACATTGATCTGACACTGAATCCAGTGCTCTATTATTTCCACCACCATTTATATCAGTTGTTTTTATGCAATGTAGACAAATCTTAACATCCTGGGACCAGCAGGTGCTAGGCATCCCTGGGTGTCCAACCACTACATGGACTTTTCTATAGGTGCTATTTGAATGACATCTATTGGCAACACGACTTTCCTCTCAAACCCATCTCTTCAGAACTGCAGACAGCCCAACCTATTGCTTCGCACAGTTCAGAACAGAATGGAAGCAAGCCACATGCCTGGTGCAGCAAAATGTGGGGTCAAGATCTTTCTTGGGCAAGGAACCACGATACCATTCAGTAAGCTCCTCTCTATATCTCTAAGACAAGTGTGAACACACAGATGAAGAGAATGAGACGAGGCTACTGTAATATAAATTCCTGTTCCAGCTTGCTTTCCGTGTCTTGTCTGGATACTGCATGCTCAAGTTTGTACTTGGGTCACAAAAAGAAGCATTTGCTTGCAAAAGCCGCATTAAGGTTATTTGGGTCCTCCTTGCAACAGCCTGCAAGCATCACACTCATACCCCACGGAGCAGAAAGACAGGCTATTCTACCTGGTGTGAAGGTACAGCACCAGCACATACAGTACAGAAAATATCTGTCAGAGTTCAAGTCACTACAGGAAACTACTACTTTGGAGTACACTTTGTCATACTGAGTAAGTCCCTGTAGCTATTTTTTTTTTCATATTTCCCACTAAAAGGCAGGAAGAATTGGGATTCTGACTACAAATTGGTGGGGATTTTTTTTTTGGGGGGGTGGGCGTGTGTGTTATCTATTTATTTATTTATTTATTTACATGCTGGTTCACTGAAACCAAAACCTTTAATGTGTCTTACATCAATTGAGATGAAAGCTTTGCTGGACAAAGACTGCTTCTAGAGAAGCACTCCCATGCTCTCCAGAGCAGCAGCTGATCTGTTAAAATGTTCATCTGAGATACACAGGATTCCGGCTCGTGTCCATGTCCTGTCTCAAAGTGCGATGCATGATCCTTGCTCTCCACATGAATATTATGGCTATTATAAATGTCATTTTTAATTTGCCTGGAGGCTGGAAGGTGGTTATCTCTTCAGCTTCATTTCCCACAAGTGCTACTCATCTCCCTTCAGATGCTTTAAAAGAATCTCCACTTATCGCAACATCTGTTCTTAATGATGAATACAATCTTGTAACACCTTGCACTCTGCACTGTTAAAGGTCCTTAAATAAATCCACTCATTAGTTTTTGCAGGCTCTCTTTCAGTGAGATCAGCAGAAAGAGGGAATACTGGGTGCAGACAACTACACAGTTCCCTGTTACACAGGAAATCTGTAGCACAGCCAAGAATCAATCCACACTGAAGTTATGCTGCACTCTCACCCAAATCAGTGTTCTCCCTTTTTCCATGGCTGACTTATTGACTTTTCTCCCCTTTAAGAAGATAGTCATCTTTCAAAGAAACCTTTACCTGTCCATTAACACACTGTCCATGCTGTTGGCTGTGCCTCAGTGCAGTGCAGCCAAAGTCACACTTTCATTAAAAGACACAGAAGTTGTTTGATCTGCTCTGGGATGAAATACTAATGCAGAATTGGAGCTAAAAATACATCTAGGCTTTTCAGACAGTTTACGCATCCAAAAAGCCAACCATATCCCAAGAGATGCTAATTTTGAAACAGGACAGACCACAAGACTGAGCCACTTGCTAGACAGATGTGGCCACTGCTCTGTTTCTCAGACTCCATGCCTAGCATTTTCACAAGTATTTTCAGGGTTTGGGTGAGGGAGCTGTTTCCAAGCCTTCTAAGCAAAGTTTACCAGAATGAGAAAAACAAACATTACTTCTGTCCCTGGAATTAAGCTATTGATGTACAGATAATAACACTTCTGCTACAGAAGCAGTGTAACTTATTAAAATGGAGTATTCATTATTTACCAGCTGGAGCGTGCAACTGAAGAGTTCTAATTGCCTCTCATAAAGGTCAGGTATAGCCATGAATGCTTCCTGTTCTCTAGATTATGACACAGACCACAGGGGTGAGGTTTTTTGGTGGAGTTTGTTTATTTGTTTTTGTTTTAGCTTTGTTTGTTTGGGTTGGGGCTTCTTGTTTTGGGGTTTTTGTTTCATTTAGCCTGATGTCTGTCCTGTTGCCAGTAGCTTTCTGAGCCTCATGATGACCTCTGATGCTGGTTATTAACCAGCTTTCTAAAAGAAGAATCAAGGGCTTCATATTATTATGTCACAAATGGTCCTAAACTGCCAGGCTATGAACTTCCTGCCACAAAAAAACAATAAAGTTTAAAAGCATAAAAGTGAGAAAGGGATACATTTATGAAGGATGAAGATTCCTTTACAGAAATCTTAGAATACTGAGAAGCTTCAAAGTTGCTGAGTTCACCAGCCTTTAGAAAGCCTTCCACAGGCTGAAAAACTTTACTGGAAAGTTAGATATTTCATTTTGAACTGCTTATTCCGTACATCACCTTTTTTTTCAAGCACCCCTAGAGACAGCAACTCTAAAAAGTATCACATTGTATGTACACAGCTCATTTCCAACCTCAGCTAACACTCAAAACCCCATCAAGTAAGTTACTTATAACTGGTATCAGTCTAATGGAGATAAGGACCGTGCTTTTATTTCTTATCTTACAGAAATTATGCCAGATTCATTGCATATAGGCATACAGATACATAGCGTCTCACTGAAAAGCCACTTGAATGACACACCTGGCAGGCAGAAAAGGCTGTTGAAGCAGTGTTATGAGTTGAAAACCAGAATTATATTTTTTTTCTGAAAACCTCTGAAGACTCAACCACTGATTTTAATGGACTGTATAAGTGCAGTGTATAAACCAAGATTAGGTTTTATAATAACCATGTCTGGCACAAGGTGTACTATAGATTACTGATGGAGACATCCCCTTTTTAAGGGAACTTCAAATTATAGCAGGGTTGCATAGAACACTTTTGATTTTAATAACCTTTTTCTCTTTCCTCTTCTGTTGGCTTTTTATCAATCTCTTCAATAGACACGATGTGAATTTGCTGCCAGCACTGACTGTATCAACCCCCTCTTAGCATTTAGAGATTGTAAAATGTGCTTGTACATCTTTAAATGTATTTATCCCTGTGCTAGGATGGGGATCCCACCATCATGCATTTATTTATGCGTATAATGCAAGGACCAAGAGGACATCTTGTCCCTATATTTATAGAACTACTTAATTGTACAGCTGAGGCTACACCACACTGTCCATCCCCTACAGCCCTCAGAACAAAGCTTACTGTCCAGACTGAAGTCTACAAGTACTACACATTGTTTCTCTGATGAATGTTTTACTTTTGTCAAGAAAGTTGGTGTCTGGTTGGATATGTTCTCCAGACTGTTGTTGCCTAAAGATCATTCTGTCCTATTAGCTGATGTTCATACTCATGTTTAAATTTTCTTCTATCTCTACTTCTTATAAGCCCCAAATAAATCAACTGATAAGGTGATAAGTATATAATCTAAATAATGAGCTGTCAAATAAAGCAATTCATTAATTCTGTGCACTTCCAATAAAGAAGTTCTCAGGAGTTTACCTTCCCTCAGCCCATTTGGTATGCTTCTTTTGGAGGTGAAGGGAAATATCCAGTATGGAGGATCCTCCCAGTCAGGAAGTCAGTTTATCATTCTCCTCAGGAGATCTTCAGAAGACAATACAATTCTCATGGATACAGCCTGAATCACATGGTGCACTCCTGAACCACAGCTCTACCCTCACAAACCTGTGGAAAACTTGAGGTTGGGGTCAAGGTTACAGGGATTCTTATGTCAGGTGAATCATAAGCAGCAGCAGTGGGACATACACTGCTGTCTCTTGAGCACCCAAGTTCTGCTTGACCCTACTCCTTTAAATTCTGGGTTGTGTAGAAGTATCATTTGTGCATTTCCATTTGAGCACTAACCCCATTTCAGCTCACTGTCAACACGCTGTGGATACAGAAAAGGACTTTTCCCTCACCCATCTAGCTTTTCTTGTTCCCTCTCCAACAGCACTGTTTGCAACTGTATCCCTATGTAGCTAGTACCTAATGTCACTTGGACCATCTCCTTCCTCACATCCTTTCCTCCTCTTCCTCCTGGCATCCTGTATGCAATGTGAACAGCCACAGAAAAGCCCAGGCCAGTTACCGAGCCTCCCATTCATCACATGCCAGTGCTGAAAGTTTATCTGTTTACCTCCAGCAAGCAATCACTTACAGTCTTTTCTAAATAAAATGAAGTCACTGACCATACCTGGCAATCACCCTGCATGTTTCTTGATCATGGGAATAGAATATCGCTAACCATGCTCAATGACACATGGCCCTAAGGCTAAGGGGGATGACAGATAGATGGTGAGAGCAGCCGTGTGTTTTCTATTTGTCTTCCTCACTTAACCGCCACCACTATTGAAAAATGTAAAGTTATTAGCTGTTGGACAGGTGAACTAAGGAATAAATTTAGTCTTAAAGACTCACTGCTTTGAAGTTGCTAACCAAGTAGATGAATGTATTAACACAGATCACAGAATTGTAGGGGTTGGAAGGGACCTCAGGAGATCGAGTCCAACCCCCCTGCCAAAGCAGGTTCCCTAGAGCAGGTCACACAGGTAGGCGTCCAGACGGGTCTTGTGTATTTCCAGAGAAGGAGACTCCACAACACCCCTGGGCAGCCTGTTCCAGTGATCTGTCATCCTCACCACAATGAAGTTCTTTTGTACATTGGTGCGGAACTTCCTGTAGTCCAATTTGTGACCACTGTCCCTTGTCATGTTCCCACAGGCCACTGAGAAGAGGTTGACCATTTCCCTTTGTCACCCACACTTCAGATATTTATAAACATTGATGAGATCCCCTCTCAGTCGTCTTTTCTCAAGGCCAAACAGCCCCAGCTCATTCAGCCTTTCTTCATAGAGGAGATGCTCCAGGCCCTTAATCATCTTTGTGGCCTCCTCTGGACTCTCTCCAGGAGATCCCTGTCTTTTTTGTACCGGGGAGCCCAGAACTGGATAATTATTTGACTTCTTTGTCCATCTCTCCCCTTTTCATAAACTTCAGTAGAGCTGGCTTTTCTCTCTCCCATCCTTAATTTCTCTTTCTGGCTACATCTGCAAAATATTTGGGATGCCTAGTACCTTTCAGCAGATGACTATCAGGGTAGACAATGTGATATTCACCTCAATTCAGACACACAGCTGAAGCTGCCACATCTGAATGAATGAAAATGAAACAGTTCTCCTGAACAGCAGGAGATTTATTCCCTCCTTTCTCTTCATGGCTCTCAATAGATCCTAAAAACCTGTGCCTGTTTCTAAAATTTTCACTGAAAAAATAGGGAATTCAGCAACCCTTCCTGATCAGTGTTCACCTGCTTTAGAAAGGCTGATGAGAGTTTAGTGAAATTCAGAATACAAAGAAGAGCAAGCCCTGGTCTGTGCCCAATCTGCTTGTCATGTACCAGAGATATATGCTAGTTATTTGCATATTCTTTGCTCTTATCCACCTGAGACTAATTTGAATGTTGAGAACTGCATTGCTCACAGTATTTTTATTATTATTTTTATTGCATACCATCAGCAGAACTGACTCATACTTGGATTGTGGAGACCCAGAACTTTTGCAAGAGGACAGACAAGGACAGGATATAACCCAGTGACAGCAACTAAGTTGCACAATCAACATTTACAGGTACTTCCCATACAGCAGAATGATATTGCTTACCCTGCTGTTGTTCTTAAGTGCACCATCTTAGTAGGTTTGCAGCTGGATTATTTTTTTGTTAGGGTTTTTTTTTCCCCTCTCCTCTCTTCACCCCCTTCCCCTCCTTTTTCCTTTTCCATAGTAGGGTCAAATCTGCTCTCACCAAGCTCTCCCAAACTCCCACAGAATGCAAGCCAAAAGCAAAACACAGTACCAGGCACGATGACAACAATTTTCCAACTATCACTTATAAACTCAGGACTATTTAGGGCTTGATCTTTGAGAGGTATTGAATGTGAACTTCAACTGGGGCACTGGTAGCATACCTGAAAAATGAAGAGGTGCAAGTCGGACACCCAAATTTCACATACTCAGAATATCTATAGGAAATACCTTGGCAAGCTTATGGAGTCTATGCCTTCAGCAGTCTGAACAAAAGAACTGGAGGATATTTTCTAAGCAACAGCTATCCTTTCTTGTTGGACAGAGAAAGGGAGAGGGAGGAAGAAACTAAAAATATTCCATGGGGGGCAGGGAAGAGAAGACTTTTCAATTACACATAAATAAATATATAATTTCAGGGTCCTGACCCAAAATAACCTCTTAAACCAGGATAAATAAATGAGTCTGTAACTGTTAGCTTTGCAGCATGGAAAACATAAAACAAGCTAAATGAACAGTTTGGAGAAACTACTTATCTCCTCTTACGTTTGCTACATGGTCTTTCAGCTATCACAATTCCAAGCTGTAGTAATTCTACATCAGCTGAATTGTTCTAGGATTTTTTGCCTCCTTGACTCCAAATTCATCCTTTAAACCACTATGTGAGCAACTTCGAGGAAAGCAAATCTCGTATTTTTTAAGTGGAGTCTCCTATACCATGAAGCTTACTATATTGTTTCTCTAGGTATCCACTTGCTATGGAAGGGAAAATATGAAGTAAAAAAACCCATCAAGATACAGTTATATGAATGTAATGATAAACCATACAAAACAGCCAACAGTTCTCTCAGGTATGTTGACTTACACAAAGAATAATGTGGTAAGCATTAAAAATATACACTTATGTGAGATGAGAAAAAAAGCACCTAAATTCATTATATGAAACTAAAGAATGCTGTCTTACATGAACCCCTGGTTTTATTCTTCCAGTGAGAACATTGTCTGCACTAAGCAGTATAGGAGGAAGTATATTTCACATTAGGCTTTAGTTTACACTATACTTAACCATGTTGCCTAAATTTGGGAGCTACTACTTCACCCTGCAATACTTGTTAGCAGGTGTCATTGATCCAACAGCTCTTTTACCCTGACAGGACCCAACTACACTGCTAATCTGTAAATGTGTGCATTTGCTATATTCAGGACACTCTTGCTGTATTTTTGTTGCTTCCCAATATGTCCTGCACTTGTCATGGGCCAGAGTTTCTGAATTTACTGCTCTAAAGCCTACTCATATTTATAAGAGAGTAATTTTTGAAGCCATGTGCCTCTCTTCCATACCTAGACTAAAGATACCAGAATGACCCAATGTCAGCCAACAAATCATCCCAAACATCTGAACATGAAGTCATTCTGCTAGCAGAAAAAGGAACAGATGGTGGTGGGGAAAAAAGCAAGTTAACTCCACAACTGCTGGCATTTTCCAAACATCCAGCTGAAGCAATGCCGCGGTTTGCAATGGGCAACATCCTCCCACTGTGACTTACCAGTGTTATGAGATTTCCACTGAGCCATCAGCTGACTGAAAACAGGTCTATTTTCAGAGAATTTGGTTGAGAAATTCTACATTTAAGACTCCTTCTCCAGCAGCTTCCTGAGCTAAGGAAGTCCTGCAGTCACTCAGACCAAAAGCAACCATGAATCCCAGGCACTGGGAGTGAACAAACTAACAGCATATACTCCAGCTTATTTCAAGGAGTTGGTCTCACAGTGATAACACAGCAGGCAGTAGGTTTCACAGAGCCTTAATATTGTCCCCTTTCTTTACAGGGCCATATAGCTGCTTATTTGATTTACAGTCAGTTCAGAAAATCACAGCACAATTTTTCATGGAAGGGACCTTGGGAAGAAGAGATCAGCT
This sequence comes from Heliornis fulica, assembly GCA_013399135.1. Taxonomy (NCBI): domain Eukaryota; kingdom Metazoa; phylum Chordata; class Aves; order Gruiformes; family Heliornithidae; genus Heliornis; species Heliornis fulica. Next base: position 203,932 of record VXBZ01003327.1, read on the forward strand.
CAAAGCAGCTAATTTCAAAGTTAGATCAGGTTTGTTCAGGTCCTTGTCAAGGTTTGAATACCAAGTTAAATTAAAATTTTGGCTACAGAGCTGAACTCCTGCCATAAACTTCTAAAACACTGGTAGGAAGAGATGCATTAATGACTTCAGATAAAGTCTAAATCTCCATCTCCAATGTACAGAGTGGGTGCTTTGTTCTGTGGTCATCAGATAACCTCATTGCTTAGCCAGTAATACACTTGCACTAAGTGCTCCAAGTCCCACACAGCTTCTTCAGTCTCCTACCGTCTACCAACTGCTCCTGCTTTTAGAGTATCAGTGTGCTGTGAGGGTTACTAGGCATTTTTCAGACTTCCCAGGGACAAACACACCCACCCCCACACTCCCCCTAAAAACTTCAAGCAAAGGTGGGATTGAAATGCTCATGTAGTCACATCCAAGCCTCATCCAACTGGGATTCCTTATGAATGGCTGCTCAAATACTGCAGCAGATCACCATGTGTGTTCATGTCTGCTGCTCCCAGATAAAGCATGTGTAATAACAACTATAGAGAAAGGAACTTATAAGGAACATAATAAATGATCCTTACAGTTATAAATCCATAACAAAAACAGTTTAATATCCCAAATCAATAACAGACTAAGAGTATTTCAAAGAGGAAGAAATACTGCAAGAAGATAGAATTGAAAACAATACAACTTCTAACCACCCACTTCATTTATTATGAGACAACCACGTGCTTGGCACTCATCATACAGAAAGGATGAACCCCAAAGGGCTTTCATAGCTTGCATCAGACAATACAAAACCCAAAACCCACACTCAGACAACACAATAGTGTGATCTTCATCTGGTATATTTTATCACTAAATGAGACCAGATGAAGATCCATTTTCTCTTTTCTTTAGGGATTATCTATCTTCCCTTGAATATTTCCATGTATATATCCCATTTTAAAGTAGGAAACTGAAGAAAAGAACACTTTCCTACAGCCAGAATTGGAGAACTCCTATCTGAATACAACAGATGTCATGCAGCCTCCTGCACTTAGAGCCTCCATGTCAAACCCTAAATGCACAGAGAAGACGTCAGGGTTTTGGAAGAAAAACCTTGCCAGTTCTCTTTAACTGAGGGGTAACTGCCTCTTCTCTGAATCAAGCTGGAACTACACTGTACTGCATAAAAGCACTGAACAGAGCAACCCAAGAACAAGTAGTAGATGCAAGAATTTTCATTCACTTCAGTCAGATAGCTTTCCCCAAAGGCAGGAAGGAAGTATCTCACTCTATACCATACTGCACAATATCATGCTATAATTTTTACAGTGACATTTGCTGACAATGCAAACCTCAAGTGTAAAGCTCAAAGACAAACTCTCAAAGAAAGAAAAAAAACTCCAAATCCTGACATGTAGACATCTTTGCTTACGTTAGACAGACAGCAGGGGACCAAAGTGAGAGTTTGTGAAATTATGCTGCAAACTGGGACTGCAGTAAAGCTGCTAAAAGTGAAAGCCAGACCAAGGTTAGTATTTCTCAGGGCATTCTGAAGCCTCATGTTGGGCTGGATACAGCCCTCACCTGAAGATGGGAACTGAACATGAGGTGCTATTGCAGCATTTGCTGCTTCTTTGTGGGTGTGGTGTAAACCTTCTCCAGAACGGCATGTGGGACCCTCCACACCTAGATCGCAGCTTTGCTGGTTTTTGGCACTGATCTGTGACCTCAGACCAAGAGACTTGGACTCCTTAGTGAATGGGGAATGCACAAAAGTGCCTTTCACACCATCCCTCCTGTGATCCCTGCTGTTAGCGCTCCCAGGTCTGCGGATTTCACCACAAAATCCAGTCCCGTAAGAATACCTTACATATACACAGGAATACATATATATAATATATATATATATACATACACAAGAATACAGTTAGGTGCAGCAAAGAAAAAGAACAAGCAGTGCTTAAACTGAAAATATATTCAGATTTTTAATAGTATGTCTTTAAAAAGGAAGAAAGGAAAAAGGACAAGGACAATAATAAGGAAAAGGAATACTGTATGCAACCAAGATGTGTATATTGTGCAGGGGAAAAGTGTGAGAGGAGGACACAGCCAGAATACTGGCACAAAATTTCCTAACTTTGCTAACATCTTCCTCAGAATTTTTAAGGACTGTTTTCCTGCCATGCAGAAGCCTTTCAATAGATGTGTTTCCCATAACAGAAAAAGTATAATCAATACAAGGATTATAAGCATGTACTTTTTTTTTTTCAGATGTCATAAATGCATCTTTCTGGAAAAGTTGCAGTATGCTGATTATTGCTTTACTACTTTAGTTTGAATAATCTCTCTTGGGTAGATAAAGCACAATCAACTCAAAGAAGATATTCGAGGATATAACAAAAAATCAGAGGAGTACAAAATAATCTCAGAACATCTAGGAGAGCTCAACAGTTATCAGGATTTAACTTTTTGTTGGTTTTGTTTGTTTGGAGAGAGGCTGTATAATACAGCTAATCCAGTTTGACCATACTGTGCAAAGATATTTGCTACCAATTTTTCTCTCAAAGAAACACAGGAGTAAAAAATATCAGCTAACCAACCCAAACCTAACTTGTTTAACTGCAAAATCTGCGTGTGCTTCCTACTAAAATATGCTCAACTGAAGGCTTACAAATTAGTCTCTGAAGGCAGGAAAGGCCGTAAAAAGAAAACAACATGATTTTCTTTCCAAGAGCTTGTAGGATTGTGCAGAAGGCAATAAATTATTGTCTCCACAATGTGACATCATTCTTAGAAACACAGACTGCATCCACAGCAACGTGTGCTGAAGCACTGCAATACCTGTATGCTTTACCCATTTGGGGAGCCCTTTCAGATACAGATTTCAGAGCTCACTTTCAGATAAAGAAATTGAATTGACAACTTTTTCTTTCCATGTCATTATTTGATCAATATTTAATGAGGTTATCTACTTTAGCATCAGTTCCTGGTAAACCAGCACTGAATAGCTGCAGTTTTCTAAACCCGGAGATCAGAAATATAACCATTTACAAATACATCTGAAACCATGGTCCAGTGCTTGCCCCAATTCCAGCAAAACATATAAGCAGCAGGAAATCTAGAGTTAATTTTACAGGAATGAATTACAGAAGTGGATTTTGTGTTTTATCTAAGTCTGAATTTCAGCTGATGGTGAGACACGTAGATTATCCTATACAAAACCAGAATAAAGTACCTGAACTGGAGGAGGATGTCATCATTTGCTTTCTTTCTGCATATGGCTTTACTTATAACTCAGTATGGTATCAGAGGAAGTTCATACTGCAGAGAAGAGGTGAAGTAAAACATGTAGTGCTGATGTTTTGGGTAGCAGATGAGGGTGCCATCAGCAGTGACTGATTAATGATTCTTCTGACGCAAATTAAGTCAATTGCATCTCTCGTTGCCTGCTCTGTACTGATTAATGGCAAGGTAGAGGACAGCAGAGACTGAGACCACAGTCTGAAACTACTCTGTAGATCAAATCATTGATGATTTGCTTTTAGTACTAATGATTTCACAGACCAGCCTAGAGTGGCCAGAAATGACCAAAGCAAGCACAGCTCTATAAGGCTGTGTGAACACTGTTCTGTAGATATCAAATGGAATCATGACATTTCAATCCAGAACTGAATCTCCTTTCAGTAATGTAGAATGATGACTGGCAAGCTGTGCCCCTGACATGTGAGTTTAAACACACAGATATACATATCTGCCCTCACCCTTTCTTCAGAAATGTTATCAGAAGCAGGTGGAATGAGTTGTTTGCCAACAGTGACTTTCTGCTGCCACACTGGGAACAAGTACCTTAGAAGATTATATCTGAAATCTAAATGCCAGGATAAATAAATGGGCAATGACTGATCCTAATTTTGCAAGTGACATTTTTTTACTTGAGACAGTCTACTAATCTTGCCGCCTTTGGCACAAATCAAGGTGCTCTGACTTTCCATTACTTTTAGACTAGAAAAGGCAACCGAGAATAATGGCTGTGAACAGTTGCTCCAACATGCACCTAGTTCATAGTGTTTTCACTTGCCACTTTACAAAGCATAGAGCCTTTGCTTCCCAGAAAGCTCAAAGAACCCAACACCAGCAAGGCAGATCGCTCCAGGAACTTGTCCTGGATGGCTGACGCCATTCTTCCAAGGGGAGGAACTGGGACCTTGGTGGCTAAAATTACATTATAAATTCTTCAGAGAAAAGACAGATTTCCTCTAAATGGAAGCCTGCATCAAGCTTCTCTGTCACTGTAAAACAATGATAGGTAGATTAGGTAGTAGGCTAGAGAAAGAGAGATGTCATCACTGATCATCTGACTGCCTTTGAGGGAAACAATAAATAACAGTGGACAGTTAAGGTTTCAAGTAACTGAAAGTATCTACAATGTAATGAACAGACATCTGGTAACAGTATCCTGTTCCAGTTAGCACATCATTTGGGTAGCTGGAGTTCAGCTAAGTGAGGTTGCACTATAAATGCATTATAAAGATTTTCCAGTATGCAGTGCCTTTAACTATGGAGGTCTTTGAGACTCCTATATCAAATCCATTGCTAAAAAAAAAAAAAAAAAAAGAAGAAGAAAAAAAAAAGGCAAAAAAAGCAAAAAAAAAGGGAGTGGGGTAAAAAGTGTAATGCAGTGAATCCAACCAACATACTAAATACATTAAAGCCTGAACCTTCCTGCCAAGGCTGACTGGTCTGGGAGGTGGAATGTGTGGTTCTCTAAGACAGCTACAAATAGATCCACTCCCAACAGAGCTGAAACAGCCAGCTGAGTGGGCCAGCAAAAATGTAAAGCAGACATTAATCACAGCAGCCTGCACCTTCCCTCCGCTTGCAAGCTCTGTGTACCAGCAGGAAGAGGAATGGAGAGAGCACCAAACATAACTAAGCCTAGACTGCTCTTACGCACTTCCTGAGTTACTGCTAGCTCTGAGGCACTGTAGCTGATTTGTTGCTATTAACTATCCTGTGTGATGTGTTTCAACCAAAAGCTACATATATGCAAAGCACCCATCTGATTAGTTGACTGAGGTTTTCTTTAATTATATGGTAAGAAAGCTTTTTTTCTCCTCCCTGAGGAAAGAAAGGCAGCAAACATAACTTCAAAAATATCATCACCAGGGTTTCTATCTTCCATGTTCAGTATCAATACCTAAATCTCCTCTTTCAGTTTCCGTTATGTGGACTTGCATATAAGGACTGATGCTTTCATAGCGTAGCTTGCGCAGTTGGGAGATAAAGCTAAGCAATGTACTCACATCTTTTTCCCTCCAATATTTAGAGTTAATGAATATATACTGTGGGGGCCATCTTTGTTTCTGACTGTTTTCTTCCTATAGCAGCAAAACATTTCCACCACACCACTTAGCCATCATTCTTCCATTCCCATCACTGGGACAAGATACCCAATGTTATACATCAGCATCTGATGTACTGCCCGTCTCACCAGTCTGCTAGACATTTGAAGACCTTGAATGGAGAACTATTACACAGAAATTGATAGGAGCAGATATTCACCTTCCAGTGCAATACAGAACTTTTTCTACAAACTGTGGGAGACCTTGACCTCCCAATTTTCAAGACATCACTATTGTTATGTACTTCACAGACAGTTGAAGACATTCTGACAGATTTCAATAATGTATTTTTATTCTAAGTAAAAAAAAAGTACTTTAAACATTTCCATATTAGCTTTCCTTCCAGCTCAAAGAAAAACAAAAACCCAAAACCAAACACACAAAAGATTCAAAGCAGGACAATGTATATTTTTAAGTTGTTAACATTTTCTTCAGAAATCACATGTGCCTACACTACTTGTAAGAAACTTGTGGCATATTCATGCTGAAAAAAATCCTTCCATCATGTTCTTGAGTAAAGAGTAGGTAAGCAAAACATGTAGTTTACCTCTGGATGTATCGATAATTATACACAATTATTATGCACCAATAATTTATTGGTGAGATACTTTAAACAGGACAACAGTAGTACCTTCTTTTTGCTGCAGTAGATCTGCCATTTCTTCTCTGGAGGGAGTGCAAACATGGCCTCTCTGTTCTTGTCTGTGAGATCCAATTCATCCTGGAGATAGTGAAAGAAAAAACAGAGGAAATAGTCAGCTGCACTGGTAACTCCTGATAGATTGAGAGGAATCTAGACATGGGGTGTTGAAAAGCCTTCAGTCAAAAGGCATACGAGTTGATGGTTCCGAGGGACTCCATACTTTTTACCTTGCTGTTGTGAGTTCTCCCTGTCAGAGCAGAATCTACAAAGAGAGTCATCCTGCACAACTCCCATGTCAAACTTCCATTACTAGTGATTAGTCAGGGATGGGAAAGATCACACTAAAGGCATGAAGTGGAAAACTCAAAGCACTGGCTTATATGACACAGACACTCCTTATGACTCATACAAAGAGACTAAAAATTTGATACACCTTTTTCCTGGCCTGCAGTACAAGCTTGGTCCTCCATAGGAGGAGGTCAGTGAAAACACTGTATCTTTTAAACAAAGGTCACAAGACAGTTGTCTAGTGGCAGCAGTGTTAACACCTACAGATTGAAATGTTTGCCTAGACGTCTGTCCTCTGAACCACACAGTCCCCAAGAGAAGACAAGCAGGGTTTCAGAAATTCAGGATGTATCCGCACATCATCACATCAAGTTGAACAGACCGGTAAATTAAGTCTCTTAAGAATAGTGAGCTCAGTGGAACACACCTTTTTGAGCCTAGTCACCCTGACATTTGTAAAAGGATAGCCAATGCTGATGTGCAACTGACTCATAATTCTGACAGGAGCTCCTTCTGGATAGGCCAGTGAATTCACCAGCTCTGTTTTCTCTTTTATAAAAGGTGGATAAAAATAGACACTCTTCCTATACATTGAGGGTCTCAAATCATCACAGCAGAGACTGCTACATGCTCTGTGTCTATTCAGCACTGACCAGAACAGGTCTCCAATCACAGCAGCCAATTTGGGGTCTTAATGGGAATTAAACAAATGAGAACAGTCTTCATAGTGATTAGCCTGCACAGGACAGATGAAGATACCTAAATGAGAGTTTCAGAAATATAAAGACAATAACATTTAAAAATCTGTTCTGACATATTTTTTTTTCTTATGTATTTGAAAGTATTTGGAGAAGGAGTCCAGGGGTTCAGTATCAAGATGACAGCACAGCATCAAGAACGCTTCACATGCAGATTCTGGCACCCACACTAACCTAGCCCAAGCAGAGACAATACCTCTTTAACTGAGCCCAACAATGGCTCATTTGGAAAGCATTCAGGGCTGGGAAACTTGTGAAAACTGTGAGCTAAATTGCACACTGAGCCTGGTAGCGGCTGCTGACAGATTTAAAAGCCCATAGAGATTTCAGCTGCAAAAAGGTACAAAAGAAATGCAAACAGTAACAAGGTGAGGTCAGTGCCAGCAGCCCAAGGTAGAAGAAGCTGGAGGGTTCCTTTTTAAACAAGAAAAAGTTTAAAGATAAAAAAAAACCAGACCAAAACTATAGCTGTGCAAAAAGAGTGCAAACCATGTGGAAATGTTTAGGGTGAGTTTCCAAAGAAGGGGGCAGCCAAGCAAGGCAAGGAGTTTTATCCTTGCTACACACAGTTAGAAAGCTCAGGCCAGGATCACATTCTTCCAAGGGAGAGGGAGAGTGAAACGACATGTAAGGTCTTAAGGCAAGCAAAAGAATGCTGTTGGAGGTCAAGCATCTGGGAGGGAAAGGAGGGGCAGACAGGGAAACAGAAATGCCAGGTTTGGAAGAACCATCAGAGAGGCCAGAATACATATCTGAAAAGATCTGGCTGGGCTCAGCTAGAATATTAGAATAATAGAAGAATTATGATTGTTTTATTGAACTGCTTAATGATTTTATAATTTTTTTTTAATTTATTTTTTTAATGAAGAGCAACTAACTTGGTTTTCTAATCTTCACTGCTCTTTCTGGAGTCTGATGGTACATCAGACAAGCAGCAAAAGCTGTTCCCAGAAAACATGCACAAAAGTGAATGATGATCTCAACCGAAAGAATTCAAGACAATCATTTCACCCAAATAACATTCCTACTGATTAAAAGCACTCAGATGTCAGGATGCTGCCCCTTATCAACTTCTAGACACTGCCAGTACCAAGGACATAAAGAGCACTTCCACTGTTGCTCCACTTCAGTGGGAAGAATGTGCAGCTTCCAGTCATGTAATTTTGCATCCTGGCAGCATGACATTCTTTTCAGGACAGAAGCCCAGAGAGGTAGTTTGAGAAGATGGAAGATCCAGCGAGAAGAAAGTGCATTCACATCCTTTGTAGTGACTCAAGACAGTAGATTGAGCCAGAGAAACATTAGAAGTCATCACATTAGCTCAGGTAGCATAGTAACAAGGAAACTGCTCATGGTTTCAGACATAAGGTGGTCACCAGAGGCTGACACACTCGATAGGAAAGCAGCACATGGAGGATGGATTACCTTTCTCTTTGAAACAACTACTGTTTGCCTTCATTAGGAGGCAAAATTCTGGATTTCAAAGCCCGAGTCAGATGGACAGGTAACAATTATGAATATTCAGCAGTGAAAGAGACACCTGCTCCAGAATGTAAAGCAGCAGTCAAGCTCCCCAACACCCTTTTCTGAAGTTGACTTCAGCAAGAAGTCAAACTTTCACCCAGAGAAAGAAAGGAGTGGGAGGAACTGAAGAGGCCTACATGTGTCCCTCTACTTATATCATTACTCAAATCCAACTCTACAAAGAACCAGTATATCTCTGCAAAATATAAGAGGTGTGAACTCTTCTTCTGGAACCAAATCATCTTATCTCTCCCATTCCCAGCCCCTTTTTATAAGAGGTCAAAAGACCATCATGACTGCACAAGAAAACCCCTGGGTCTAAGAAAGAAGATGCTGGATCAGGTGGACCATTTTCCTATTCTGACTCTTGATCCTAATGGAAAGCACTTAAAGAATCTTGCTGCTTTGGAGGAAAACAGGAGGAATGGCAGAAAAAATATATTTGGAAGGGTAATTTGTTCCATGAACAGGTCATTCTGACCCAACAACAGAGGCAGATCTGTCAGTATGGAGAGCTTTGGACACTAGAGTTAGCTCACTAACAGCAAGCAACTAATCAAAGGAGAAAGGAATTGTAAAGGTTGGCAGGGAAGGAGAAGAACTACAAACTGAATGCAGTCATCAAGACTGGGGTTGGAGCCAGGCTGAGGAAGCCAACATGACTGACTGCCCAAGGAACAAAGTTAAAGGACAAGGAAAAAACGGTCAGTCAGAACAAAGGGAAAACACCCTCTTCCATCACCTGTGCCAGTTTCCCAACAGGAATGTAGGAACTCCTCTTCTGTGCCTTGGATGGGAGGCTTGGTTCCAGCAATTCATGCTAGCATGACCCTGCACAACACAGCTCAGCCTACTGGCTCTTAAAAATACTTGAAGTTGCAAGTGTTCTCATGAAACAAAGATTATAAAGGCATTTGCCAGGGTGGCCTGAGGGAGATATAAAGTACCTCCAGTTAACACTCCTTACATTAGTCTCCTTTATCTATTTCCTACTTTATTTACTGAGAGATGGATACATTCATCTTAATTTCACTTTCATGTGGGCATTTTTAACTTACACAGATTGAATTTCAATGATAAAACATTTAAAATGTATTGGAGCTGGATTTGAAGTTCAAATATTTCCAGTCCAGTTTTAGGGCCAAAAGGGAAGATGGCCTCCATTCAAAATGGCTGCAACCCAAGGAAATAAAAGGCAGAGAGAAAAAAATGGAATAAGAAGGAAAAATGGATAGGAAACATAAACCCAGAATTTTGTGGGATTTAAAGCCTTTATGTCCCTTGTTTCTGAGAACATGAACTGGAACATAGAAAGTTCCATCTTAATATAAGGAGGAGTTTTTTCACTGTGAGGGTGATGGATTACTGGAACAGGCTGCCCAGAGAGGTTGTGGAGTCTCCTTCTCTGGAGACATTCAAGACCAATCTGGACATGTTCCTGTGTGATTTAACCTAGGTGATCCTGCTCAAGCAGGGTGGTTTGGACTAGATGATCTTTCAGGGTCTCTTCCAACTCCTAACATTCTGTGATTCTGTGAAAGCTGGATTTGATGCTGGGTAGCCATCAGCTCAATAATGGTATCACTCAAAGTCCCAGAAAAGGTGGACAGAAAGACATTTCTCACATACACGAGACAACACTTTCCAAATTAAAAATTAAATATAAAGAAAAAGTAGTATTTTAGAAATGTGGAATCATGGTTCTCTTGGAGTAAAAGCCATTAAAGGAGAGCCAACATGCCTACCTCTAAAGGAGAGGCTTTAATATCTACCAACATCTCTGTACTAAAACATGTATTGCACCTCCACCATTCAGTCATCTACAGAAAGATGGAACATAGTCAAGAGGATAGCTACTCCTCCAACAGGCTACTTCACCTGGCCTTGCAAGAAAACTTATACAGTGCATAGGAATTTTTAAATTTTAAAGTTAAAAACTTCAAATAATTTCAAATGTAAACTTAGTAAGATACTGAAAGGCACAATGAGAGTTCCCATTTTCAACATACCCCTGCTGAAATCACAGCAGGGGTAGGCTGGAAACCTCAAGACTAGGAGGACTGGAAGTATCAGAACTTCAGTGCTCCAGCACCTCTCTGCTTTGAGTCAGAATGCCCCAAACTTGGGTCTCCAGGGATACTTGGACCCTCATGGGAGATTTCCTCAGTTCCAGTTCCTTATGCTACTTGTCCTACTTCCACTGGATGCTGGACTTCCTAGTCACCAGGGAGTTTCCCAGTGACAAGTTCAGACAACTGCTTTATTATGTAAAAAACAAAAAACAACCACCAAAACAAATGAACCAACCTGAAGAGGCTGTGGGGGTTGGGTTTTTTGTTTGTTTGGGTTTTATTTTTGTTGTGGTTTTGAGGGGTTTGTTTTGTCTTCATAAATGTTTAATGAATTGTGCATAGCATTTCTAGCATAATCAAGCACAGAATTCTGACATGATATGCCTTACTGCAGGCAATAACTTCATCAATATGGGCACAACAAATTTTGCCAGGAGCAGAAAGAGATGTTTATTTTCTTATGTTCAGTTGGATACCTGTCTTGTTTCATCAATTTCTCATTATTTGAGCTACAGATAGTTGAGTTATACTTTTAATTTTTGTCTGTAGGTCACAGCCTCTCTTGTTTACAGTGTTCTTAAATGTACATCCTTTCTGTGAGCATCCATCCCAGGCCTGTGTTTCACATTTAATGGCTTCTTTTGTGATTGAGAAAAGTTAATGACATCTAAAAGCATATTCTCATTTTTAAATGTTTGTTTCTACCTATAAACATATTCAGACAATTATTAAAGACCTTAAAGAATGCAATCCTTTTATTCATTCCCAGAGGGAATAGATTTGGAATGAAATCAATCTTCATTTTTCACCACAAAATCTAATCCTAAAATGTAAGACACTGGCAAATAGCGTTCATCACTTCTGCTTTCCAGAGATGCCTATTTTGACTGATTACAGCTCTATTGCATTGTTTGGTTCTTTAGCAGTGGATGGGTACTCAAGCAAAAAAACCAGCCAGGTCTCATCATCAACAGGCACCATGGGAACCTACTCCTCAGTAGGCACAAACTGGCAAAGCTCCCCAGAAACCTTAGACTTAGCTCTCCATTACTAAACTCAAAATAGAAACTTAAGAACGTCCAGATCAGACAATACCAGCAGTTATCTGACCTATGACCAACACGAAAGCTCCAGAGGGCTGTGCAAAAGCCCTGCAAGCAGAAGGCAAGCTATAGAGAAAGCTCTGCAGATGGTCAAACACTTCCCAACTCCCTGCCTCAAAAACCTGGCTGATCTCTGAGACAGGTGAGTTAATGTCCTTTTCAAGATGAGGAAAGTACTGGTATTTGCAAATTATTTTTTTTTTTTGTGCAGCTCAAATTTTTCCTTTGCTCAGCCACTCCAGCGTTATCCCTAATGGGAATCATCTGATAGGTAATAAAAATGAGAAAGTAGGAATGATATTAGGATGCCTTTACAAAGTCTAGAAAAACTTCTATGATCTGAAGACTTTTATATTGGCATACTGACCTCAAAAAATGAAGTTTGAAGGTTACATTCATATCCACATTATGACCTTGCACTGTATAGATCTGAGCTAAATACGCTGCTCTAACGTTGCTTCCTGTGCACATGTTTATTCCTTCTTTTCTTCCTTTCTCATACATACCAACCTTTTTTCCCCGCCTCTAATCTTTTTCTCATTCCTCTTGACCCTTTTATCCTGTCATGCACAAATGCACTCTCCCTTAACCCACCTCATCAATCATTCTCTCCCAGTCTCTTAACAGCATCAAACCCACCCAAGTTACACAATAAAGTAAAAATACGCTGTTGACAGTATAATAAATTCCCTGTGCAGTACAATACCTGTTGCCTCAGGTTTCCCAAGGTCATTATATAGATGTCTGTCACCATGTCCCCAAAGGGCCATATTCCAGTTCTACTGATGCTCCCAAGTGGCACAGCACAGCTGGATGGCCTTATGCCCTAGATGACTTTATTTAAAATATTGTACAAAATAAACAGTGATTGTGAAACACCACGGGATCCCAGTCAGCATCCACTCGCAGCCTCGGGGAAGGTTTGTGTTCATGTGCTACCACTTTGAGGGACTAGTTTATAGCGAGTTCATCAATGCAGAAGCACAACTCAAGCTGAGTTAAATGAGATAAATGGCTCTGACAAGTCTGACACTGTATAGGAAGGGGAAGCAATGGAAAGCGGTCCAGAAGGAGGCTGCCAGTAACATGCTACAAGCCCTTGTAATAGAAAATCTAACCCAGCTTAACTATTATAGCTTCAAAAGCTGAAATGAGCAGGACCATATTGCTAACATGTCATTTATACACTTGGGGTGGTCAGGTGGCTCAGTTGGTAGTGCATGGGGCTCAAACATTTTATAGGATCTTCATTGGTGTCAGGTGGTTTGGAAACAGCTCAGGCCAACTCAGCTCACCTGTGCTGGCTGCTTGCGGAAAGCAGCTCTGTCCTGGCCAGAACCAGGACAAAGCTACACTGTTACATCAACAACAGTCTCAGGGACCTTTATTTTTCAGTTCATGCTGCCCATGCCAGGGTTTGTTGGCAAATAACTACAAGTTAGTCTGGTGATTTGCATTCAGGCTGCACTTCTGCCCACAAGGGAAGGAGGTCAGATGAAAGTTGGACACACTCATCACAGGTTCAGAGACAGCTGTCCAAAAAGCTGATTCAGTGAATAATAATAATAATAAATAAAAATAAAATAATAATTAAAAAAAAAAAAAAACAGAATCGATTTTCAGATCTCAGACACCTTGCAAAGACCTTTGAAGAGATAAGTCTTCCCTATTTAGCCAGTGTCCACCTCCAGGGGACAGTATAGGATTCCTTCCCCCACAGTTTTCCTCCCATTGCTTTGTTTAATCCATCTCTCCAGGCTGACATATAAGAGGCAACCTGCTGGAAGAGTGTACGTTCTCAATACTGAGGAGATCGATAAGGCATTCTGAAAGACTGCCTGTCCCAACGGTCACTAAATGAGGTACATTTGACTGGAAAAACTGCCTGCACACTGGAACAAAAACCAGAGGGTAAAAAAAATAAAAAAGTACTTCTCAGCAAAGCTCCCTAAAAAGATAAGTATTTCACAGACTTGACATAATATCAAACCGCAAACACTGGAGTGTGATTGAGGCAGGCATTAAGTGAAACAGAACCTGTTCTCTAGTCAAACTGGTTCCCATCCCAATCTTCTCAGGGCTGTGCCTGGTACAACTGCATGGCTGTGCCTACTGGAGAACAGCACTACCACCTGCACAGCTTGAACACCTCCAGATGCAGCACACTGGCTACAGGTTCCCACTTGGGCACCCGATAGATGTTTGCAGTCTACTGATAACTCAAGAAGAAAAAGAAGAAAACTCAAGAAGAAAAAGCAAAACAATCCCCAAAACAAACCATCCCCTCTTCTCTCCCCACCACCCCATCCCAAGCTCTTCCACCTCATCCCAAACCTTGAAATTAAAGGCAGCCTTTGTAAATCACCCAGAAACAACACACCATATGAGGCTGGAAACTATTTTGATCTATTTCCCAATTGATAAGAATAACTAGAAATCATCATTGGATTTCCATGAATTTTCACACACAGAGCATGTGTATGCACAGCTTTGTATGCCACTCATACTTTATATATACAAAAATCATATACATAAAACATATCATACAACACCTGCCAGTATCTGCAATGTGTTACTGCTACATTTCTGCATGATGAAATTTCTGTGCACACACAGCCCTGCTGGCATAGGATGCAATGTTTACATTTCACACAGAATGACAGAACATTAGGAGTTGGAAGGGACCTAGTTCACTGTCTTGTACCGCCCTCCCTCCCCGACCTGAACAGGATCACCTAGATTAAACCACACAGGAACACATCCAGATTGGTCTAGAATGTCTCCAGAGAAGGAGACTCTGCAACCTCTCTCTGGGCAGGCCTGTTCCAGTGATCTGTCACCCTCATCTTGAAAACCTTTTTCCTTACATTCAGATGGAACTTCCTCTGTTCCAGCTTGGACCCATTGCCCCTTGTCCTATCACTGTCCATCACCAAGAAGAGCCTGGCTCCATCCTCCTGACACTCACCCTTTACATATTCATAAACATTAATGAGGTCACCCCTCAGTCTCCTCTTCTCAAAACTGAAGAGACACAGCTCCCTCAGCCTTTCCTCACAAGGAAGGTGTTCCTCTCCATCTCAGTGGCCCTGCGCTGGACTTTCTCATGTTGTAAGTCATTCTGGAACCGAGGGGCCCAGAACTGGACATAATACTCCAGGTGCGGTCTCAGCAGAGCAGAGTAGAGGGGGAGAAGGACCTCTCCTGACATAGTAGCCACAACCTCTCTAATACACCCCAGGATGCCATTGGCCTTCCTGGCCACGAGGGTGCATTGCTGGCTCATGGTCATCTTGCTGTCCACCAGGATTCCCAGGTCCCTCTCACCTACACTGCTTTACAACAAGCCACTCCCCAACCTATACTGGTACCTGGGGTTGTTCCTCCCCAGATGCCAGACCCTACATCTTGCTGTCCACCAGGATCCCCAGGTCCCTCTCACCTACACTGCTTTACAACAGGCCAGTCCCCAACCTATACTGGTACCTGGGGTTGTTCCTCCCCAGATGCCAGACCCTACACTTGCCCTTATTAAATCTCATTCAATTTCTCCCTGCCCAGCTCTCCATCCTGTCTAAATCTTGCTGAGTGGCAGCACAACCTTCTGCAGTGTCAGCCACCCCTCACAGCTTTGTGTCACCAGCAAACTTGCTGACTGTGCACTCTGTTCCCTCATCCAGGCCATCAATGAAGACATTGAACAATACTGGTGCTAGTACTAACCCTTGAGGGATTCCACTAGTTACAGGCCTCCAGCCAGACTCCGTCCCACTAATGATAACTCTGACTTCTTCCCTTCAACCAGTTTTCAATCCTCCTCACTACTCCACCCTCCAGGTCACCCTTCCTCAGTGTATCCACCAGGATGCTGTGGGAGACAGTGCCAAATGCCTTATGGAGGTCATTTCAGCTACTGACACAGATTTGATTGTAGAGCAGACAAACAAAAAGCTGTGATTCCCATTATACTCCTTTTCCTTCTTGCTTTTTCAAAAAGTTGAAGCTTTAAAACCCCTTCAGTACTTGGGGCCCAAATCTCTTGTTACTAGTCATAACAGTGCAAGACAGAAAGCACCTGATGTTTAAGTACTGGAATATGTGTTTATCTTCTACCCTGCCAACACAGAAGTTACTCATTCTTAAGGCTCAGCAGCAGAGTGAGAATTTCATCCATCAAGGGATGGATCTCTGCTTTTTAGTGGAGAAATTTATCTCTCGGTGTCAATTAACAACACCACCACCACCAAACATATCCCCCACTGTTCTACTTCCTTTTTTTACCTCCTTAATCATTAATTGTTTCTTTGCTTCCTGGAGATGAGTTAAATTCTCTCTCTTCTATTCCTCAAACTTCTCTGTGACCTAACAACATACAAGCACATATAACCAGCAAGGACCATTGTGGCAGTCGCCTTTCCCAACCCACTAGAAACATCGGCCGTTCACTTTCTGCCCTTCACAGGCAAACCATGAGACAACAACCTGCTGGGTCAAATAGAAAGAATGAGGAAAAACAGTACCTGTTTATGCAACAATACACACAGATGTTTAGAGAGAGAGAGGGAGAGAGAGAGAGAGAGAGAGAGAGAGAGAGAATAAGATCATGACTTAGATACTAATTCCCATATATGCAGGGTTTCAATAGGGGTCAGAGCAAAAGGAATTTATATGGGTCAGGCATATGAGGACAATAATGCAAACAGTTGACTATCATTGCTGCTTTATCTGTGAAGATGGACTGCATGACCATGCCATTTAATTGGAATGAGCCCAATGAGAAGGGATAGGGATGAAAACTGAGTAGTCAGGCTCACGTCTAATCTAAATCCTTGCTGCTGCAATTTAAGCCTCTTACTTCCAGCCGTATCAACTACAGACATGGTGAGCAGATTTTTTCCTTCCTCTTGATAACAGTTTTCAAGCCTATTAAAGGCTTGAGGCTTTTTGAGGCTAAACAAACCTAGCTCTTTCAGCCTTTCTTAGAGGTCATGTCCTCTGGACCTCTCATTCCTCCTCTAATTGTCTTCCGGGCTCTCCCTGGTCAAAGCACATCTTTCTCAAAATGGGCTCTTTAAAAGAGGGGTCAGTGTTCCTGCTGAGACCTTACCAATGCTGAGTGCACATTGCTTCACACATATTCCAGACTGCATCCTGGTTATATATACTCCATAAAGACAATGACCTTTTTTTATATAAACCTCCAAATCTGCTTGGCTTCACTTATCTTACATTCACTCATGATCTATCATAATCCCTAGTTCCTTCTCTAAAGGAGTGCACCTGCCTGGATGCCTTGCTTCCTGAATTACCAGACATACTCCTAAAAGGATCATGTTCTAACTGTACTGGTTGAATCCCTTTTTCACACAATTTCTCCATCTTCTCTTAAGTTTCTCTTCTACTGTATCCACACTATTTACAGCCTAGTAGCATCTGAAAGCTAATAGGCGTGCTCTGTAATACACTACTCAGACAATTAAATGAAAATAACAAAAATTAAGCCTTTAAACCTCTTGGTGATACATCTTCTCACTGTGACAGGTTGCTAGTCCTCTAGGGCAAGTACCACATTTACTCCCACATTCTGATTGTACACAATATATCAAATACTTCTCCTCACACAGAGCTTCTAGCATCACCACATACAATACTAAATAATAACAAAATCTGCTGTTTCAATGCAGTGCCCATTCCCTGCCCCTCATTTCCTTTCCTTCTCCTCCCCTCATTTCCCATTCCTTTTCCTTTCCCCGTGCCAGGGCTTGTTTTTCATGCCAAGGTTCTTTAGATGAGACCCTGTATGGGAAGGTAGGTGTGGGAAAGGTTATTAGGAAACTGACATCTAAACTGCTACCTTTCCGGCTTCCCCACCCTCTCCGCCCTACAAAGTCTCCTCTGTTCTAATACTAATGAGTTCAGAGGAGGTTTCTAGGCTGGAGCAATTCACAGCCTGGACTGTGCCAAAGCACACAGGCACACACCTCTGATAGCTTCCTGCCCAAACACAGTCCTGCTGGCTCAACCCTCAAAATGTGGGCTGGGAATTGCTGTAGCGGCCCTGTGCCAAAGGCAGGCTGGATTTCCAGAGGCGTTGCTGCCACCTACTCCTCTCCTGCCAGCTTTATCCACTTGTGTGCATCCCATTTGCCACATGCCCCTATAGAGGAAAACAGAAGGTAAGTCAGAGCTTGGCTGACCTTTAAATCTCTGATAAAATACTATGTAAGAGGGCAGGAGGATCTGAGAGGTCAGTTAAGAATTTAGTGAGGAAAATTAACTACTTCTTGACCTTTGGTTGTGCAGCTTAGACACACACACTCAAACTTACGTAAAAGGTAAAATCAAAGGAACTCAGTTCTATACTGTTTCTGGCATTAGTTCAGGTTTACACAGATAGAAGTGAAACCAGAGGCTGTCTTCAGTTCTTTTCTTGCTGGCTGAATATTTACTCCAGATTTAGTAGAGAAGAGAATACCCCCAACTCCATAAAACTGAATGGACTTAAACCAGAGCAAAACATTAATCAAATTACCTGTTTAAATTTTAACAGAGACTAAACCTCTCGGCTCAACAGCCCGTGGCTTCTTCTACAGTCTATAGCACAGATGTGAAACACAGAACTGACTGAGCAGTCATCGCTCCCTTTATGCTAATCATTACCCTCTATTTAAATAAATGGAGATGAGCTGTGTTTGCTACTAATCGGTTCAGTCCACCTAGAAGAACACCCATGTAACAGAAGCTCCAGATCTCCTCTGAGGTGAGGTGGAGGGTAATTCCACAATGCTATTCACTCACATAAACTGAGTATTTCCACAGTCAAACACTGAACTGAGTGCATGGCAGTATATGTGGTTATTCACTCACACCCTGTCATTGCTCAAATATTCTGATAATCAGAACAGCAACTACTGCACTGACATCACCAGGCTTAATAAAACATTGGCCAAGATCTTTTACTGTAAATATTTCTAAAAAAAAAAAATTATCAGAAACTTTCACAAAATACAGCAATAGGAATAAGATACAGATGAACACTTGTCTTGGAGAACAAACTCATTTCCTAACAACAAATCATAACTGCATTTACTATCTGGTTAAGCATTTGCAATCCAAAAGTTCTCTTGCATCATTAATGTAGAAGCCAACAGCTTTACACCAACCGACAAACTCATCCAGCTGTTGCTCTCTGTACAAGATGTAATGCTGAAACACAGCCACTAAAGCAATCCCAATGGATTTTCCGTGACTCAGGGATCTCCCTGGACACCTTCCAAACTGGGAAGCAGCAATCTGCTTTCCCCTTATAATTTCCTTTGGAGAAGTTATTCTTCAAAACTCCACATAGTAAACTATTGCATAACATTGTTGTGCATCCTGTTGAATGCTTTTCAAAAGGTGTTTGTGTTATTAACCGAGGCAGCCTTCCCCTTTACGTGGTAGTTACTGGTGGGAAACTGCAGAATTAAAAGACGGTCTTAAGTGTTTTTAATATAGAAGTGCATAGAATTTATAGAATATATACAGATGTTGACTAGGGCCTTTTTGCATACAGCACCAGGACAACATGTGAAATAAAGCAGAATCTGCCCAGGAATGCTGTACTGTCTTGTTCTTTCTTTAGGAAGAATACAAAGATACAAGTAGGTAAGAACAGGGCAACATCTATGGCAGAAGGTAGGAGTAGAGATTTGCTCCCAACTTCTTCAAATACAGTACATTTTGCCACTGGAAGACTCCTGTACTGCTTATGAGCTACATAGAATATCCCAACTTGGAAGGGACCTGTAAGGATTATCAAGTCCAACTCCTGGCTCCACACAGGGCCACCAAGTCAGAGCATGGGACTGAGTGCATTGTCCAGATGCGTCTTGAACTCAGTCAAGCTCGGTGCTGTGACCACTTTCCCAGGGGGTCTGCTCCATTGCCTGGCCACCCTCTCAGTAAAGAATCTCTTCCTAACATCCAAACTAAACCTCCCCTGTTGTAGCTTCATACCATTTCCTCGGGTTCTATCACTGTGCTGCATCTTTTCAGCACCTTTTCAATCTGGCTACAATTCTGTACTAAAACTGGTTTAAGAGGCATTATTACTCCCTGTTTCACACCAGGGAATCAAACTCACAAATGCATGAAATGAGTTGTATGAGCTTGCCAAAGTACCTAGGAAAAAGACATAATGCTGTTGAAACAGGTTTTCCTCCCAGCAACCTAGCAGACTTTTCCATGTACAGAAAATATGGCATAAAAAACTCTGGGTCAGTGGTGTGCCAATGCCAGGTGGAAGGCATATGTCTGCACTTTCACCAGACAAAACACATCAAAGACAGAGCATCTGTGGAGGTGGCTTGGTGCAATGAGTAATAAAGAGCACCTTCTGATGCTTGCCTTCCATGTACCGCTCCAACCCCGTGCTGAAAGAATGGGCAGAAGGGCCACTTACCTCCTGCACTGAGTGATGCTGAAAGCTCACTTTTACCCAGTGTGAAGGAAGGAACCAGGAAACCGCTGACCTAAAAACCTTGTGCCCTAAAAAGGTTCTACTCCATCCACCCAGACTCACCTGTGTCTCCTTGTGCTCCCCACTCTGGAGGCATACAGACCAGGCACATAACAGGAAAAGGCTGTCATTCCCTCCAACACTGAAGAGCCAGATTGCCTTTACAGTTTCCCTGAATGACAAATAACCTTGAGCACTGTTTTCTCAGTTCACCTATTGAAGAACCCAGAGGCATGGCATACATTCTTTTCCCCCCAGTCTATTTCAGGCTATATGATGGTCATTGCTCAGACAGTGAATATCTAATATAAATTGCTCCTAAATGAGCAAATACAATCAACTTAATTCATTACATTAAACAAATGATCTTCCATGACTATTATCTACTTCTCCATTCAATTGTCTTATTTTGCTGACAATCATCCTAAACCCAGGTATACTCCACTTGAGTAGGGATAACTCCTGTCCTGAAAAACACTTGCAACCCATCCCTTTTCATATCTTTTCCTCCACACTAGAAAATTTCACTGCTTCCCTGGCTTCAGAAGGTTACTTTTACATTGCTATTCTTTAAGATTTTCATCATCACAGGGACCTGGCTCCCCCTTTCTTGTTCAAATCAGGCTAAATGACAAATTAGTTCTACATTATCTCAGATGTGTGACTTCTTCTACGAGTTGCAGAAGAAACAGACCTCTGTCAGTCAGCCTCCTTTCATCAATGTGTAATCTCTCTCTTCTAAAGCACAGTCAAAAGTTCACATTGACCTAGCACTCCTTAGCATGACACTTTGCTCTTCCTTCAGCACCACAGCTACATTATTTGTTGTGTGTGTCTTCAATGCTTTGGAAAACTTTGTCTTTTATCCAGTTATAATCTGGACATCATATTCTTTTCATGATATTCTACTTTCCTCTTCAGTTTCTTCCAGATGTATTTCCAGGTGGCACCTTCTCACCCCAAATGACCTTTGTGACCCAATTCATGTGACTCTGACCTCTCTTCAGCAGACTAATCTAGATTTAAATATCCTCTTTAAAAGGTGAGTAATAAGGTCTTCATAAATTTGTAAATTATCTAGTCCAGCTCTGAAAATATAAGCCACTATTGAAGTGAATAAAGGTTAGAAACTGCAGAAAAGCAGGAATTGTACTCAGAGGAGCCATCTCAAAGTAGCGTAGCAATAGGACATCCCTGTACTACTGCTGCTCATGGCATTTTTTCCACTGGAGAGGGCAGGGTCTGTTACTCTAAGTCAGCAGGCATCAAAGTGGCAGTAGCTGTATAAGGATGCTGGTTCAATTCCAGAAAGAAGGTAGGAAATTGTCAACTCTGCATCCATGCCAGTGGAGCTAGAAAAGTCCCAGAAATTTGAAATAAACATAAATTAACTTCATTCTTCCAACTAGCAAGTATCATTTCAGCGTGTTATCATTGCAGCGTGTTATCATTTCAGCGTGTTATCATTTCAGCGTGTTATCATTTCAGCGTGTTATCATTTCAGCAGCCTTCAGACTCAACCCAGAAAGTTCCTGATTCTTCATTATAGTTATAACACAACACAACACTAAACTACATCAAATTTTGATGATGTCTTACTAGGGAAAAAGGCCACAGTAGAGCTTTACATTATTGTGTTTTGTCTTTTTACATAATGCTGCCCTAAAACTTGCAGCTATTCCCAAACAAGACAGTATTATCAAATCAGCTGATAAAGTTTTAGAAGTACATAGAGACGAGGTTTCTGAATGGTAAGCATATCCTCCCTATACATGGCTTAGGGGATATATATAATCGTATAGCATGAAAGCTTCCAAGCATTCTGTAAAGGTAAGGCACAAGACTGACAACTTAGTGGCAGGATCTGTTCTTTCCCCTGATTCTGCATCCCAAACAACTTATTTGTTGTGCTTCCAAAACCCAGTACTTCTCAGTTGCCCTAGATGAACTATGTGTATTTCTGTGTTCAAGTTCAACCAGGATTAATCTGTGAAAAACATGTAGTCCAGAAAGTAAATCTCTCAGGTGTTTCATGTCCACTGTAAGAAAATAATACTTGGAATACACTCAAATATTCCCTTCAAGTATCCTACCATGACCACAACCTTCCCCACCTTCCAGAAAAGCAGACAGTATACTCAGCTTGTGACATTTGGTAGCTAGTAATCACCACTTGTGACACAGAAACCACCACAAAGGACAAATTTCAGGCAACATAAAACTCCACAGTGGAACTGAACTGTTTTGCATCATATAATGATCTGCCCACAAGTTTTATAGTAAAGCAACACAGTCTACCAAACACTGTATCACTTCACAAAAGCCTTGTAACTACACAGGTACTTGGGTAACACACCCAGCTTCTTCACACCTAAAATCTGACACATAAACCCAGGTCTGTAATTACCTGTGTTTGCACAACCCTACTGATTCTCAGGCATAGAGTGCAAGACCTGGCTCCCATCTCATGCTCCTCTCACAGCATCTGGGCCTCACACATTTACCATATAGCAACTGCTGCCTCTCACACAGCTGGACAGGGAGCTGCCAAACAGCTGCACCTACTGGAAGGGAGCCTAGAGAAAAAAGTGCTGGTGCTGCACAAAGTGGCACAAGACTGTCCCTGTCACAGGACTCCTACATAAGTGAGTGTCTGTCGGGAGCGGGAAGCTGTCTTTAGTGACTATAGAAAGCTGCTTGTAGTGGTGCGCATTAACATCAGGGACTTGTGAACATGTATGGCACATGGGACGTGTAAAGAAGACCCGACATTAAGTTAAATCTCTCTTTGAACAGCAGAAAGAAAAAAGGTATCCTGAGCATGGACAACCTCAGACAAAAGGACTGTGCTGAACATAAAGGACTGTCTGTGCATAACTAGACAGACTGTGACACCATGGAGAGCTTTTGCCTCCCAAGCCTCAGTACCCTAATTTCTTCAGAGATTCTTAAATGCCCAGTACTTTTCCCATTATGATAAGAGAAGACAAGTGCACCTGAGTGTATGAAAAATGGTAATCACAGAATGTCAGGAGTTGGAAGGGACATTGAAAGAACACCTAGTCCAACCCCCCTGACTGAGCAGGATCACCTAGATTAAACCACACAGGAACGTGTCCAGATTGGTCTCAAATGTCTCCAGAGAAGGAGACTCCACAATCTCTCTCTGAGCAGTTCCAGTGCTCCATCAACTGTGAAAAAGTTTTTCCTTACATTCAGATGGAACTTCCTCTGTTCCAGCTTGGACCCATTGCCCCTTGTCCTGTCACTGGCCATCACCAAGAAGAGCCTGGCTCCATTCTCCTGACACTCACCCTTAACCTATTTATAAATATTAATAAGGTCACCCCTCAGTCTCCTCTTCTCCAAGCTAAAGAGAACCCAGCTCCTTCAGCCTTTTCTGGAGTATTGTGTCCAGTTCTGGGCCCCTCAGTTCCAGAAGGACATACAACTCCTTGAGAGAGTCCAGCACAGTTACCAAGATTATTAAGGGAGGGGAACATCTTCCTTATGAGGACAGGCTGAGGCAGCTGGGTCTGGGTGATTTTTCAAGGTCCCTTCCAACTTATAACATTCCGTGATTCCTCTTACAGGCAAAACAGCACAGAGACAGTTTTAAACTATAGTTGCTGAGAAATTTGCATTGATCAACTCAAAGCCACAGGTTTGTGAGAGGTCTAGTCTGAAACTGACAAATGAAGTGTGATACAGAAATTAAAAAGAGTACAGAAAGAGGCTAGAATGACTCCAAAGACTCTAATTTGAAACAAAGATACTAAAATCTTGTCAACATGGCTGAATTTAAATGTGATTAAATACTGTTATCAATAGACACACCACGTATTTGGGGTTTGAAGCAAGGACCTAAGATGCATGTCTTTCTAAGCTACAAACCTCCAGTGAGAAACTAAGGACTAAACAAACTTCAGTCAAGGAGGGTACTTTCCTTGGAAGTTGGTGCTCCACACCCAGAGCCAAGAGACTGAACAGGGAACTCGGTGCATCTGGTCCCCAGAAGTATTACAAGGGCTCTGGGGAAGAAATAGAGAACTTTTTTTCTCCAAGCTTGTCAATAAACACAGGGAAGAACAGCCAGTGCCCTCTTGTGCCTACATATATATATAATTATAGGCTAATATTTAAGGCAGTTTATATTCACACTAAAGACCACAACAGAGGCATTTCTTGTACTTTTTACTCCATAAATACTCTTTAGGCTGCAGAGCCAGAGAGGGGCCTCACGAGCACTGCCACAGCCTAGGACTTGGCAAGCTCGAATGGGACTGGTGATATTTGGGAGTACTTATTCAATGTGGTGAAGCCTCATTTTCATCTGAGTTTTATGTTGTCTCCATTACATTAAATGGGTTTTAGGGGAGAATTAAGCATGAAGGTAACACTACTTCCAAGTCAGCTGCAGTAGGAACCACTACTGCAGTTTTTAAGGTTTGGATCTCACCTGCCCATGGCTTTTGATAAAGGTGTGCTACCCAATGTGTGCCAAACTGATGCCTTGCTCAGAAACTGGTCTGCTTCCTCTGACACAATAGCTAAATTAATTCTCAGATACATTCATGCTGTACCTTAATGTCTCTTAAAATGTCTTTTCTTTCCTTTCCTCTCAACTTTCTCTCCTCTGGGAAGGGAGACTATAATCACTGAATGTTATTCTCTATGTAGGTAGAGAAGGAACCTACCAAGATATGGACATATGTCATAGTAAGCAAAGAGAACATGTAAGAGCAAATTTTTCCCAAGCTTTCTGTTATTGATCACTTCATTCAATGCTACTAGAAATGTGTCCCCTGTGACCCTGATGTTCATTTGTCTCTGTCCTTAGAGGACTGCAAAGATACTTTGTAGGTGGCTTGCTTGTATACTCAGAGGAGACTAACCAACTCCTTGCTCATCCTTTGGCATTCTAGTACTAAAGTGCTGGCAATTACTCCCAGGAGGGTTGAGAAATCAAGAGAACATAGTGAAATATGTGACAGCAGCAAATATCACACTAATTCCATAGTTCTGTTTCAGGGCAAGATGAAGACACTGATTTACTTTGGAAGGGATTAGCTAAATGTGCAGAAAAAATCTTAAATGAAACCTATGTGGTAGGAGAGGACAGAACAAAAATACAAGAATAAAAGATACAGCAAAGCAACAGGCATCTTGCTCCAGACATCCTCCTTCTTCAGGTGGCACAAAACATTGAAAGCTCTAGTTACAGTTACAGAAATTACCAGAGTATTCAGAGGTTACAAGTTGCTGCTTCTGTTGCTGGACTCTAAAACCACAACTCCTAATGTTTTTCACCTTCACAGGAGTTCCTTATTCCAGCTTTTATTCCAAAGAGACCGAAGAGGAAGGAATCAACATGATCCTGGTTTTCTCTCTTCTCATTACTATCATTGTCTCTGTAATTTCTCACAGCTAGATTCCTGAGCTAGCTCATTTTTAATTCAGAAATTGAGCCAACTATGGGGACATCAAAGCCTTTGCTAAATACTGTGGGATCAGATGCAACAAGTTGAGAGACTAACAGTTGAATCTAGGTTTATGTCAGAACAGAGTTCCATGTTCTTGTCATTGGCATCAAGTGCTGCAGACAGAAACCAAGGTTAAGGTTTCAATCATGGTTCTCCACATAGACTGAACACAGTCTACTGTCTTTCCCTCAGGATTAAAGATCTTGATTCAGCACTTGTTTCCATCTTGCTCAGGCCTCACTGTTGTGGAACATGCAGCTCCATGTGCAGCTTCTCCACAACCAAATCTGGTGTTTCACAGTAGGGTCAGTAAAATTAGGCCTCTTCAGAGAGAGCAAGACAGAGAAAGAGTGCATGTTGCACCAATAAGCAAACTACCTTTTTTTGGCAACTAAAGAATGATATGAACTCTCATTTCAATGGAAGAGAAGAAGCACCAAGGCAGGCCAAAAGATGCTGCATATTTCTGAAGTTTTCGAATACAGAGTTCAGAAATATTTAAGCTGTTACTCAACTCTAATGTAACTTAAAGGTACTTTTAGTGGCATAAGGTCTAAAGATTTCTTCTGGAAAAGCGTGGGAGGATGGTAAAGAGTAATAGGGATTAAAAGCTTCTGCAGATGGTTAAAAACAACAAAGCCCCTTATTCAGGGACTCTTAGGAAATAGAAGATAAAGAAATAAACCAAAGCTAAAAATGAAACATGTTCAAATGCAACACAAGAGAAAAGAAACAAACCATGACAAGAGAATCCAGTCAACTTCCCACCTGAGCTAAATTCCAGAACAGTTCAAAGGCAAGCAAGAATAAGAGGGAATAACAGTAAGCATTTGTCCAATTTTCCCAGTGCAAGAATCTAATGTGATGCAATTAACAACGATATTTTCATTCAAGCTTGGAGGCTGAGCTACCAATTTTGAAAATGGTAACTGAAAGACAGCTCCACTTCTTCTCTAAGGACCTTCCATTCTAAAACAGAGTATCTTGAACTCCTTCTCAAATACCATGACCATTTCAGAACCACTCACAAATGAAACAAAGAGAAAAATTACAAAAGCATAAGCTCTTTACACTGCTCTTTCCTCTGTGCAAGCAGTCTCTTAATTTTTCTGCCTCCTCTGAATTGTCAAGATTTAAGGCACTCCTCCTGGCATGTTCTGGGTTCACAACTGGGATCAGATTGCTGGTGTAAGAGATCCAAATGGCAAAATCTTTACTGTAAAGCAGCACACTACCCTTAACTAACAAGATCCAATATAAAGCAAGAGGAATCAGAATCTACACTGTGACAAGAACACACTGCTGCTAAAAAAAAAAAAAAAACAAACAAAAAAATATCAGGAGTAAACCCTTTCTGCTTTAATTTTCTAATCAAGGAGACAAGACCTAAACACAGCATCCAGCTCTAAGTAACACAAATGCCTGGGTTCCATTCTAGATTTTTTTTTTCCTGTTTGAACAGCAATCACAGCAGACATTTCAGAAATCAGCATTAACTTGTCATTGGACAGCAACTGCCTTGGTTGGAGTCAAGTTAGGAAGCCACTACTACTTGGCTGGCCTGGGTGCATCCCCCAAACAGAGCAGCCCATACATGTATATTTGCCTCAGCCTGGGGTCTACGTTGGAAGTTTGCAAGCTCTGGAGGGGTTTTGTGACTCCATCACAAATAGAGGATCCCAACATGTTCCAAATTCCTCTTCATGAACATCTCCAAATTCACTCTTCATTATATTGATTTAAGGACCACGAGAACATGAGAAGACACATTTCTAGCCCTCAAAATATCCATTTTCCTCAGAAAGACAGGTAGAAACATACTGAATATTTACTGGACTGGAAAATTCATCACAAGGGAGGCTTTTCCAACAGAGCTAGGCTTAACTCTTCTTGTCATTATCCCTTATGTGGGGAAAATGGCCCAGATTTTAACTGCAACAAGGGGAAAAAAAATAAGGCTTTTAAAAATTCATTCAAGCACACCAAAGTTTCATTATACCCTTTGCAGAGCAGATGGCAAGATGAGGCGATACCCCCTGGGCTGCACTATAGATATCAGATGATGTTGGTGTCATCATTTCACTTGGGGATTTGGGTCAAAAGGCTTTACACTCAAATCTGTTTTTTATATAGTACAAGTGCACGCAGACTAGACCCTAATGGATAAGCAGCGGGGAGGCCAGTACGCAGCACAGAGCTCTCAGGCACTTCCAGGTCGCTGATTTACACTGGCACATTTACAGACTGAATCTTTCTAATCCAATTAAAATCTCATCTGAGCTGTCAATACAGATGTAGCCTGTTTTATTTTAGTGTCTCGTAGAACATGCATTAATCCAGACCTGTGGACAAACTAGCCCTTCTAGGCAAATTCTGCATTCTGCCAGCCCTGGTTTTAGCCCAAGTTCTCTAACTCATAAAGCTCTTACTGCTCTCATGTTACCTGCCTACCCAGGAACTCCTGCAGACACATGTCACCATCCTATCCGAGTGCTTTACTATAAAGTGTGATATATACCACTGACCTTCTGAAAACCAGCACTTCTCACTCCCAGCTCACTTCTCACATAATGATGCCTGGGATACTATCATTAAACGAACACAAATATGATCTATTTTCACATCAATGGCTTCATTTGTTTGAAATGCATATGTCAGTCACAGGCTGTCAGCACGTTTCATAAGTTATAGCACAGCCCAACAACTCAAACTTCTGGGGCCAAAATTTTTTACAGATCATCAGGTATGGTTGTCATTTAATTTTGCACTGAAAACATGATAAATCATACGGTTTCACAGACTGCCATAAGGCAGCCGTGAGATGTTTTGCCAGAAGCACGTGAAGAACTGATACTTGCCAGGCATAAACCAGAAGCACCCTTAATACAACCACTCACTCTCAAAATCCTCACAAAAACTGATACACTCACAGAAAGCAAAAGCCCAGCAACAACTAAAGGAGGTAAGTCACTATGACCTGAAGGTAAACAAGTACAAGTTTCAGCAAGCCAAGTTCAAAAGCAAAGCACATATGCTGGTGACGTTGTCAGGAAGGCTGGGTTGAACGCTTCAGCGGATCTTGGTATTGGAGAGAGGTGAACTTTGATACACCAATTAAAGCTCTGCATGTGCAAAACAATACTTAAGAGCATCCAGAAAGAAACCGAGAGCAGAGCAGATTATACTCTTACTCATGAGAGATACCTGTCACCAAGAGGATTCTCCACAGTTAGTCAGATGCACTTGCCAAAAGGAATCCAAGTAGTCTGACATAAAAGGTAAGCTGACTTAAACACAGACCAGGATTTTGTGAGGTACCTTTGTTAGAGAAGGTTCCTCATCTGCTATGTAATCAGAATCAAGCAGAATCAATCAGAATCAATCTCTTTTGCTGCACACCCTATTCTACAGTAACAAATCCTATTTACTCCTTCCCACACCTTGCCATGGAGCACTGCAAATGCTAAAAAATTGCCAGGAATGCTGAAGGTGATGGAAACAGTTAATGGAAAAGCCATACATACTGATTTACTATGTACATGGAAAGCAACTTTGGCTGAGGAAGTCCTGGAGCTGAATATCATTAGAGAATTGGAAAGTATTCCAGAAAAGACCACTCTATGGGCACATCTTATATTATTCCCTGCTTAGGACCCTATCTTAAAATAGGAGCCCAGGCTAGGTTGCCAGACCACTGATCTGCCAGGAACTGTAGTCATCCCTATGTTTGGTATCACAGAAACACAGAACTGTAGGGGTTGGAAGGGACCTCAATGGATCATCAAGTACAAACCCCCTGTCAAAGCAGGTTCCCTAGAGTAGATTTCACAGGTAGGCATCCAGATGAATCTTTAATATCTCCAGAGAAGGAGAGTCCAGAACTCTCTAGGCAGCCCATTCCAGCCATGTCACCCTCACAATGAAGAAGTTCTTTTGTACATCAGTGAGAACTTTCTGTGGTCTAATTTGTGACTACTGCCCCTGGTCCTGTCCCCACAGGCCACTGAGAAGAGGTTGGCCATCTCCTTTTGTCACCCACACTTCAGATATTTATAAACATTGATGACATTCCCTCTCAGTCTTCTCAAGGCGGAACAGCCCCAGCTCACTCAGCCTTTCCTCACAGGGGAGATGCGCCAGACCCTTAATCATCTCTGTGGCCTCTGCTGGACTCTCTCCAGAAGATCCCTGTCTGTTTTGTACCGGGGAGCCCAGAACTGGACACAGGACTCCAGGTGAGGCCTGACCAGGGCAGAGTAGAGGGGGAGGATCACCTCCTTCAACCTGCTGGCTAAGCTCCTCCTAATGCATCCCAGGATCCCATTGGCCTTCTTGGCCACCAGGGCACACTGCTGGCTCATGGTATGATATAATATATCTGCCCATATGTTAACTTTCACTTGCATACCCAAATTATATGGTTAATCGTCATTGCTATAGCTCTTTGAAGCCATGGAAACAGACAAGAACTTTCTGGGCTAAAGTTATAAGTGTAATATAGACAGATTACTGGCAAATTACTCTAATTCTTATATCAAATATTTCCTGGTTTATTCGTCATCTCAGTATCACCACTCAGACATATATACAACTACAGATATGTCATTTTACACAACTTCCAATATCTATGTGTGAGTGAGATGGCTAGTCAACTGCATCCAATAGGCATCACCTTTACAATCCAGACTGAGAAACAGCACAGCTCTATGACCTCTACCTGTGCTTTGCACATGTGGCAAACACAGTGAAGTCATTTGAAGTCAGGCACAAATACCAGCTGTCTGCTACTGGAATCCATCCCATTCACCATAAAAAATAAAGTTCACTTGCAACAACCACTTCCTTTCCTGTTTATGTCTGTTGCAACAGCACCATTCATGGTTCAAAGGCAGCTGGCAGATGAAACATAATTGGTGTGGTCACCTGATTTTAACACCTCACCAGCAGCACGTCACTGATAACAGAACAATATAGTCCTTATTAATAGGCCCACAAACCTTAAGACTTTCCACTGTTCTATATTATACAGCAGATTTTATCCCAAAGTTGTTAATAAGAAATTGTCAGGGAATCATTCTCTAGGGTTCTCTTATGAGGTTCCTTCTAATATTCCCTATCCTACACACGGAGAATTGTGTGCTATGCTGTGAGAAAAAATAAGCTTATTTAAGCTTTTGTTGTACTTATATCTAGCGTCACTATTATCCATCCTGCCATTTGCTACCTTTCTTCCATCAAGGAATTGGTCATAAAACAACAACAACAAAAACACAAAAAACCAAAAAACCCAAAACAAACCCACAAACCAAAACAAAAAAAAACCACCCCAAACCCAACCCAAAATGCTCCTATCCCTAATAATTCCCTTAAGTCCCTTCACTCCTCCTTTGAAGGGAGGAATTCATCTACCCCCTAAAATAATCAATCTGCCTGCAAAAAACTTACCACAAGTTCGGAGAATCTAGCATTGAGCTCCTCTGCTGGTGGGATCGGGACGGAAAACTCAAGGAACTGGAGGGGGTTATTGTCCTTGAGGTTGATTTCAGGGAGGTCACTACTCCCAAAACAACAGAGAAACCCCAATGAATGACGATTCCTCTTCCGGGGGGCCATGGTCATGGTGTATGTTGCTATCTTCTGATCATGTTCTGCAGGAGTAGAAACAAAACCAACAAACATTAAGTGAAAAACATGACCCTGTTGGATCCATGCAGCTCTCTGCAATTACAGTGGTTATCACTGGTGTAACAGCTGGAAGGGCACAGAAGAATCCAAGACACAAAAGAGCAAATGAAACAATCAAGCTAGACAAGGCAGCTAAGCTTTAACATGGTACTAACATGTTTCCTGTATGGCAGTGTAGAATCACTTCTCCCAAAATTTTTTCAAAAGGTTTTACAAACTCAGCATAGGATTTTCCCATCAGGTAGATTTATTGGTAATGATCAGTAGCCAACGCTGGAAATTACCACCGAATGCCAGCATTGGCTTACCACCAATATGGTAAAAGAACAAAAGTGTCAGTAGCAATTGCATATCCCGGAGGATTTACCCAGAATAAATGGAAGATCCTCCAAAGATAACCCATTTATCAAAATAAAACAATGAAACAATGTAGCAGACAAATCAGTTTTCGACCTCTCTGGAGCCAGACCACCAAATGTTCACTTAGCCCTTTATGGCTGGGTCTATCACAGTAGGAGTATTATCTCTACCATGTTTTCAAGCACATGTAACCAGCTTCGGCTGCTTTATGTATCCAGGAGAGAAACTGCACAGTGCTAATGCATCCTTCTGGATTTGCATTTGAGATGCCAGATCCTGTCTTGACAGGACCCAGACTTGAGGGCCTCAGGCATCAGGAGCGTAAAGGGAGGCAAAAGAAGGTCTGAAGAAGGCACAGGAAAGG
The DNA here is from genome assembly GCA_013399135.1 of Heliornis fulica. Taxonomy (NCBI): domain Eukaryota; kingdom Metazoa; phylum Chordata; class Aves; order Gruiformes; family Heliornithidae; genus Heliornis; species Heliornis fulica. The sequence continues at coordinate 236,111 of VXBZ01003327.1, forward strand.
GACTGATGTCACCACACCACACCGTTTGTGTGCAGCCCAACCAAACAGGAAGCCTCCTGCCAGCATTTTGAAAGCAGGGATCTGGGCAGTCCAGAAAGCTGCATATTTTGCCCTTTTAAGGGACTTGTTGGACAGTTCAGGGGCTTATTTGTGTTATATTTTTTAAGGACTCTGCTTTTTCACTGAATCTGCAGAATAAGCCATATCCTTTGAGAGTAAATAATTAAAGCTTGTTGTAAAGTTCGGCTCCCTGGGCACAGGGCAAGGGAGCAGAGAGGGAGGTGGCAGGTAAACTGAACCACAGGATGCTGGGTGCTGTATCACCAGCAACACAGCTGAGCTTTGTCATCGGAGCAGCTGCTACCCTAACCTACCCCTCAATGCTTCAGTCTGTTTGCCTGCCAGAACAACGCTGCTTTGAGTTCTCATGAAGAGTAAGTAGTTGTGCTAGGAAAAGCACCTTTAGGACAGCAGTTGCATAGTGGGACTTAATGCACTGTGCACAGCCAGAAGCTCTCCAGGGACCCTTTGCACAGAAATCAGCAGGCTTGCTCAAGAAAAAAATAAGCAATAAACAACAAAAAAGAACACCAAGCCTCCACCCTTGTAGGACTATGTGCTTGGCAGGAGTTGCCTGCCCTACTTTGTCCTGGGATTTATTTTTTAGCATCTCCTCTTATGCGTTGGAGGGGCATCAGCTGAAACTCTCATGCAGCCAAAAGGGAAAGTCAGCCAGTACCAGGCAGCACCCTCTGGCATACCCACTTTCCTCTGCTTTCCATGACAGCTCTGCAAGCTCATTGCAATGCACAAATCATACACTTGCATGTTCCATGTGCATCTATATGTAGCATGCAGGAAATTTATACTGCAGCAGAAGGATAAAATTGCCTTTTGGAATGGCTACACTGTCTCTAGATAAAAGAGGTGTCTACATGTTTTTAAGAGAACAATAATTGAGAACTGCCAGAGAGGAAACCAGAATGGGTATTTCATAACTGAATCGCTGAATGAGTGATATTTCTAAATGGGAGTACAGTCTTTCTAAAGATTTAGCCTGCCAGTCACCGGATGCTGAGAGGCATTTACTTCAGTTACCATTTGTGCTATTTAGGAACTAATAACAACTCCTTGATTTTTGCTGATGGACATAGTTTAAAGCAAAACAAATATTTTCTAATAGCCTCCAAATTAATAAAATTTTCCTTTTCTCTCTCTCTTGCCGATTCTTTGTCAAGAACCAAATCTAGGGAAACTATGCTTCCAAAGGACACAGCTGGGGGAGAGGCAACAAAGGAAACAAAGAATAGAACATATTCCTTTTTTCTGAGTGGTAATTGATAAAAAAGCTGTCATTAAAATTATGAAAATAACAGAAGATGGGTGTGTAATTCAAATAAAAGCTCTGCTTGTATGAAAATGAAAGCCAGTAAAGTGATTGTAAAAAAAAAAAACAAACAAGTATCTATTTCTAGATATACCTCCAGTGAGAATCAATGGGAAATCTCTCTGGAGAGAATCCCACTACTACACATAACTTCCTCCCACAGCTCTTCTCAGTTGTACGGTTTTACCCTTTTGCACAACACAAACAAGTAGCTGTCATTTTAATAGCTAACCGCACACCCGCTCTCCATAGCAATCCCTCTCCTGCTTCCCAGCCCCATCTGTGGCTCGGCTCAGGTCAGGAGTCAGTCTGGAACCTTGCCCAGGTCTAATTATAACAACGTCCTCTTCCTCCGACAGCGCGTACGTGTTCATTTCTAATCCATTTGGCCCAGTGACCAAACATAATTAAGCTAATGCGATTTTTCCAAGTCTTATCGGACGGTTTGGCCATATGGGATGGGATCCATGCTAACTGCACACAAGGATTCTGTTTCAATTTCGTGTTCCAAATTCAGTAGTACTCTTCATTCTTACTTCAGAAATCATAACTTTCATGCCAAGATATCCTTAAGTAAGCAGCATTCCACAAACAGTAAGACACCTGAAACAACTGCTGTGCCAGCAGCTCTCCTGTACCAGAGAGATGATTATCACACCTTTAACCTCACTGCCCTCTCCATCAGAGTGAACACCCAGAGCACAAGAACTATAACTAAAATACAGAAAATTACTTTTCTGCGGTTACCTTTGGAAAAACAGAAGAAAGAAAGAGAACTCTGTGAGTTAACTAAACATGTGCACTCCTGTAAACCCAATTTGCAACAGAAGGAAGTGTTAATGGAAACACTTTGGAGCTGAATCTCCACTGCCCAACAGACTGGATTTGTGGATGTAGACATATCTCTCAGCTGAGCAGGAAGCACAGGACTGAACATATGATGCAGAATTACTGTTCATACTGTTTTATGATAACAGGAGAGGAAACAAAGTAATGACATCCCTTTCCCCATAAATATTTATCTTTCCCTACGGCAATATAAAACATGCATACGTCATGTATTGTCACAAGTAGAAAGAAACCTGAATTTGGACTGGAACATAAGCTACCTCACCTCCCACCCTTAAATCCAAGTTAAATATCTATTATTTAAGTATTAAATAGTAAACCACTAGAACTTCATGGTATTATAATAGCTACCTTCATCATCACTTATTGATGATGAAATGGAAAAAAATAAGCAACATGCTCAAAACTGGCAAAGATATATACATCAGGTGAAACTAAAGAACACTGTACTGATCCTATGTTCAGTTACCTGGACCACACTGCTTCTCCAGTAGACAGATGACCATCACACCATGTTCCATCTACAATGAGAATTATCCATGTATGTCACATATAATACAATAGGTATCAGATGCAGCATAAGACAACTGCAGAACTGGGGATGGGGAAAGCGGGGGGAAGACAAACAATACATTTGCTGCATCTGCAGTAATAACTCAACTCCTTCTACTTGATTTGTCAACATACTGAAAAGGTTCATTGTCTCCAGGACACAAGACAGTGACAAAGTAACCAACTATTTAAAATCCAAAAAGTTAAAACCTTTCTTTCAGGAAGGAAGGTAATCCTGAAGACACCTGCATTCTATGTTGGACAGGAAAGCATCAAACTCAAAACGGATCAAACTCATCACAGGAAAGAAAATCCTGCAAAACAAGCAGGGCCTTGTGCAGCAATGCCCACTCAGCCCTGGTGACAGGTCCAGATTTATCAGTTCCATCAAAGGAAAGAGCTCAGCTCCAAATGCACTGTACATTTTGAAGCCAAATCACAGATTTTTTCCTTCCCATAATATGCATCAAACCAATGGTGTGGATCTCAAGGTGGCATAAGGACTTTGCAAGCCAGCCCAGGCATCAGTGTCCTGTTTTACACACCATCCCACCAAAACTGAGATGGTTGAGAGTTTCAAAGAATTCCACAAACTTAATATTTCCTCCTACAATATACTTAGCACTATGTTATTCATATTTTTATTTCTTTTATTTGCCTTGGAAATATGTCCTGTGGTAAGGGAAAAGGCAAGGACTGTTTGTCAGGTGTAACTATATCCATGACCCTACTTAATGCAACGTGTCTGTCAAAAATCTGTTTAATACTTTATGGATGTTCAGGATGTGCTACATGACTAATGACCAGTAATGTTAGTATGTTAATGCCCACAAATCCAATACCTCTCACTTGACACCAGCTTATCAACACAGAAAATGCTAAAGAACTGTAAGAGGCCTTTCCCTTCTGAAAGATTAATTTACAATACTTTCTCGTCTTCATCTATGAATAAGGGAAAGGTAAAAAAACTACAAAAAAACAAAACAAAAAAACCCCACTAACCAACAAAAAAAAAAAAGACCAGAAAAAAAATATACCAGTAAGTTCCTTAAGTTCCTCCCAATTAATTTCTCTATCTAAACTGCACTCACGAAAAAATAATTTTAAAAGAACAGCCAAATCAAGATTTAAAACACAAAGTGGACAAAGAAACAAACTAGTTCGGGTAAATATCATAAATCCATCTAGCAATCTTTTGTTATCTCTTTACCTCTTTTTTCTCACTTTTTAATCAATTACTGATTAATAATTTTTCATACCTGACTGATCTGACCAAACAATCCATTAATTCTTTACCCTACTAAAACTATTTTCATAAGTGTATCCATTTACTGCAACTCTGATCCTGCGCAAAAATTTGCAGAGGCAAAACTCCTGTCCTGTGAGACCCCAAAATCGTGAGCCCTAATTATAACTTGTTTCTCATTTAGATGCAAGTAAATCTACACATCTTCTACTCTTCTGAACAATGACGTGACCACCACAATTTAAACTGCAAAAAAACCAAGGGAAAGTCACAACTTTTAGTGCAGTTTCAGTAACTCAGTACCCTCCACTTCCTTCTCAATCAAAAAGTCACAACTGTTACCAAGATTAATTTTCCTGTCTTCCTCACTATGAGCCACATTTGTTCTATTCATATGGTTCACTAAAGATCACACCGTTCTTCCTATTCAAATAAAAAACCAAAAAAACCCAAGAAAACCCCAAACTTTTTCTTTAGACCAGAAAAACCACTTTTCAGTTCTAGCCTTAGTTCTCTCCTCTCTATCAGCTTTGGTTTTATTCTCTAGAGGGTTTTTTTCTACTGCTCCATTGTAATGTTCTCGCTGTCTTTCATGACAACACACAGACTTAGAATGGCTTCTAGTTGATACCTCCCATGCCTCAAATTGCAAAACTCCTCTGTCATTTAAGGCAGATATTAAAGAGGGAAAAAAAGAAAACTTCTGGAGAAAAACATACACTTTGTGTATGTTTTATCTTTGTTGTATTAAACTCTGACAGTATGCTTTATTTTTTTCATTGTATTCCACTGTCCCAGCTGTGGTACTGGGGTTGTAGGTTCTCCAGTGTAGGGTCTTTGTTACCTGCTTAAGGCAGTTATTGTAAAGTGCCAAGTAGACTTATGATACTATACAAACAGTAACAGAAACAGAAGGTCAACATAAAGCAATCATCCAGCTGGAATCTGGCCAGGACATGACTGTTCACACCCTGATAATGATGCTGTTGTAGAGACAGCAGTTAGCAGTGGCCACAAATCCAGCATGGATAAATTTATGCTTTATGAAATAATGGAATTTATGCAATTATTTCCCCTACCACAGCATTAGTTTCACTGGATAGGTTGGTTTGTTATGTCATTGTTTTTTCTTCAAATTGCTGTGATTGTAAGACCCTGTGGGAAATATGCTACATGAAAGAAAACATGGCGAAAGAATCCCACAAAACCCACAGATGCCACACCAGGACCCAGTCTTTGAAAAGACTTACTGCTTGTCCTTAGTTATGACCATTTGCAATCCCTAGATTTTACTTTTGAAAGAATTCAGGTGCTAAAAATTTTTAGGACTTACGAAGATTATACTGTAATCTCAGGACCATTAATTCACTACAAGAACACAATCCAATCCATGGCTCTGCTACCCAGCAGAGCAGGTCTGAACTTCCTTTTCTACAAGCTACAGATCTAGACAGCAGAGCTGTCTTCACTTTCTTTTGGTGATGGGTACAACACTGTGATGCAATTTCCCAGGACAGAGTGCCTTGGAAACGAGCGCAAGAAGAAACCTTTATTCAGTGTCAGAATTCATAGACTGAAGATTAAATAGATGACAATGACATCAGTCAGACAAAACAAGACAGGCAGTGTCATCACATTGCTCCTTAAGTGTCAATGCAGGAGACTCTACATGAAGTCCAGTGTCTTTTAAAGGTCTTATGGTATGAAATGCCTCTAGTGTCATTTGTTTGAAAACAGCCCTGATCAGTACCGTCTGTCAGTTCTACACATAAGACCAACTCCCAAGGATGAGCTATTCACACCTCAAAGCAGCTTCTGATCACCTGAAGAAAGATGCAAAGGATAGAGGGATCTGGAGAACAAGCTGCTCTGCTCAACTCTTTACACCAAAAACCCCAGCAACACTTGCAAGCTTGATCTAGGGACTTGAAATCTCTGCAATATTTCTCTTGAGTAGAGTGAGGTTTAGCTACAGGGAAACTCAGTCCAGAGTTTCCCAGTAACACTAAGAACTGCCACCTTCAGAAGAATGAACACACAAAACTCCATTACTGTGAGCATCCCTTTCTTATTTGAATCATTGTAATTTTTCCATTCTGTCACTGCCCAGTTATTTCCAGACATTATGTAACTATTTTGCCAGAGGATCTGGGAGTCAAAATGTTGATGCCGTTGTCATTGTCATCCTGGGTGCCTGAATTTTCCAGACAAAATAAGCAGCTGAGGGCATTAGAGTGCCTCTACTGAGAGAGAAATAATCTGCAAGAACTGCCAGCGTGCTCCAAGTAAAACAAATGGTAAAGGCCTGATTACATCTTCCCAAACTCCAGCTCATTTCCGTGTGAAATGCTGTTTTCATGCTCAGACAATTAGTAGAAAAAATGTTTCATCTGTGATCCAATGTCATCATAGCATACAAAAATTTATTTCCATTCTAACACTGTGTCCAGGGCCACTTACAGGAAGTAGAAACCCAATTTGACTGGAAATATGCCTTGGCTATAACCAGTAGAAACTAGTCATAAATGTAGGTGTACAACTATATTTGCTATTGACAGGCAAATCAATTACCTGAAGCGATAAAATTTTCCTGAAGATCTCTCATTGGAAAAAGCAACTCAGATGTTATAGCAAATGGGTATAGCTGGGGAAAAAAAAACCAGCACAGACAACATTTGGGCTTCTACATGTTTGGGGTTTTTTTTTGTAGATGGCACTGAATGTCTTGAAAAAACAGTGTTCATCAATGCTGCCAGGGAAAACCACATTCCAGGGTACACACCTGTCACTTTCCTACTTGGTGTCCCAGCACCAAGAGGTTCTCAGTCCAATTACAGCTACTGAAAAGTCTCTGGTGGGGATAATAGTTAGAAGGCTTCTTCAATAATTCATTAAGTGGAAGAAACAGTCAATAGATTCATTACAATGGGAACAGGTCTTGGGATTTTGATGCTCTCTCCATCTTAAAGATGGTTTCCATAAGTCAAGGAACAGCCAGGGTCAAAGTGTCATTGATTTTACGTACCTATTTTTCTAACCTACTCAGATTCCAGAGTTGTCAATTTGGCACCAAAAATAAACTTACTCTAGAAAATTAAGATAAGGTCATACACAGCATTTTATTCCAGCATTTTTATTTTTCTTCAACATTCTGACAAGGGATACTCTGGGTTCAATGCCCTGAAATCTCAACATTACGCAAGTGGGTTTGAATTCCACGCCAGCAGCCTGGTGAAACTGCTGAACTTTTAACCCAACGTGTCTTCATAAAGAATGGATATTTGGAAAGACTTCTGCTTAAGGATATTGGGTTGTTTTCTGTGTGTATTTTTAAGTGGTATCCAGATAAAATACATTTTCTGGCTCCTCTAATGTTTACAGGAGGAGACTTTACACCAACACTGAAAGATGGCTTCAGAGCTGTGGCTTACTGCTCTATGTTTTGTAGCTGTTAAGTGTTTCATGACATTAGGGTGAACAAGGCCTCATCTATATTTAGGTCAAATTCCACAGAGTTGTTGCTCCTAGTGACACAGGTTGTGATTAATTATGAAGGTTTGAAAAGAGAACAGTTACCTTCCTTGCATGGTCAGTGGATGCTTTGGACAAACAGCAGTATGTTGAAAAGAGCACAGTAAAACAAGGGACAGGGACAACCTCCCTAAAATACCTAAATGTAAAGATATTCTCCATGAAGTGATATATATTCATGTGGTCATGGTACACAAGGGTCTGGTGCCTGTGTCAACCACTACTAACTCTCTTCCACTGCCTTCTCCTGGCTGCTGACAGCTAGTTCTAGTCTCCTAGATTGTCCTAATGAGTGGTCATCTCCATATCCAGGCCCGTCACTGTTGATGATTAAGAGCATGATGTATACGTTAGGAAGAATTCCTAGAACTGTAAAAGACCAACGCATTTATTCCCCAAGGATAGGTCAGCTGCTTAAACGTATGCTCAGATACCCAAAGAAAATGGCAGAGAAGCTGCATACAGAGGATATTTGGGTAGTCATCTAAGTATCTACAGTAAGTCAAGAGCCCGCCCAAAGACAGGGCAAGTTCTTTAAGCTTCTGAGCCCAAGCTACTTGCATCTTGTTGACAAAGATTTGAGCACACTCTACAGAAAACCAGATGGCAGTTTAAAACTCCCTCAGCTTCCCACCACAGCTGCAGATTGGGGATGGGCCTGGGAGGGGGGGGCAGGGGTGAGCAAACAAACAAACAAACAAACTCAACAGAAAAAACCCACCCTGCTCCTAAAAAGCCACTTGATCTGGATACACAGTCCTTAGACATGATTCAAAAAAGAAGGCTCACTGTATACAAACAGAACAGAAATCTACACTCTAATAGAGAGGCTGAACATCATCTTTTTTCCCTTAAAGCTGCAGAAATTATTTTATCCAGTAACGTGCATCTGTGCAGACACACACCAATATCACTGTTTGCTGTCTCTAGTTCTCTACAGCACTTATTTATTACATAGATTGGTCAGAATTTAATCCAAATTATCACCTGCTGCCATATGTTTTGTCTCACATTTGGAAACATATTTAAAACTTAAGTCGTTTATTTTTTGTTCATTGTATAAAACTTAAATTTATGGATGGAATACATACAAATAAAGACAGAAAGCTGTTATGCATTGCCTCCTTTAACAAGTTCGGGTCTTGCCTCTCCTGCCCTTGTCAAGCAGGGACATTTATATGATAAATACATATTACACAAGAATATCTCCCAATGCAAGAAAGACTGAAAATGCTGTTATCTCTATTTTCAACTTGCTGTAGAGAAGACACAGGCAACCACAGTGCCAAAATCTTTCCAGCAGCAAAAAGTAGCAGCAGCAGCATATGACCTTTGCCCTGCCCAGAGACCCATCAGAAAAATGAAGCACTCTCAATTTTCAGACAATAATTTGCATCTACCTCCCAGAAAAACAAGTGGGAACTGAGAAGCGTCAGAATCTTCGAAACATCAAGACTATGTATTTGAACTGGATGTCAAATTCAAGCATTACATTGTAAGTAACCTAACAGTTTGCACTCAAGTTGCCATCCTAACACCGATTTTTAACTATTGGCTGTTGGACCAGTAAATATGAGTTGAAAATGGCAGTAATACACATGTACAGAATTCATATGTATTATTTGCCTCCCCTGCCCCGATTGTAATTCCCACTAAAAGAAAAAGATCCATGACACTACAGTGATGCCTGGCAATGCTGAAAATGGAGAAATTTGTACAGAGCAGTGGCTTCATCTCCAAATCTCTGAAAAGAAGATAAACTAGCAGATATATAATGCCAAAACTGAGCCTACACCACTGAGACACTCTTCAAGGTGACCTCTTCCCTAGTGCTTGTTCTGTCTGCACCCTACCATCAGTGAAACACAGTCTGTAAAAAGCATGGCTACTGCCCAGGAAATGTTCTTAGTGGTGGGTTTACACTGTTATCACTATTAATCACAAAATGATCAGCTGGGATAACCCCAGAATTAGCCAAATTAAACAACACAAGTTTAGAGAGAGGACTCGGTGTAGGAAGTACTTTTAAGGAACATTACTTTGTTTCCAATTAAAAAACCCAGTTCTGTAGACAGAAGCAAGCCCACAGGGTCTTAGAATACCCTGGTCATGCTGAGATTTCAAACACGGGCAAAAATTTTCTACATTTTTAAGAGGTCATGCGTGATAAGGAAACAATTCATCTCCTACAGGGTTTACTAATAGCGGCACTAACTCTCCTTAACTCCCTGAGCACATTTCATATCCATATCAATACTGCAGGACATGTCCAGCATCTACTAGAATGCTCCTACAGTAAGAGATTCTCCCTATTTAAATTTCAATAGTATGACTACCTGCTGAACAGTTCTCAATCATCAAATCCTCAGCGTGAGAAACACCAAGTCACCTGCTTCCTAGAAAGCTGCTCACCATAGAAGTGCCCTCTAAGGAAGTGATTTTCACAGCACCTCAGAAATCTCTGTGCAAGAGAGGGTGAAACATAACATTACCCAAATGATTTAACAAAAAAAAAAAAAACCTGGGACTGGATCCACCTTGAGAAGTATTTTTGTCTCATTCATTTAACAGAGAGAAACTAGCACTGACAAAATCTTAGAAATTAGCGCTCTCTCTGTCCCTTTTAACTAACCACTGCAGATTAAAGAAAGTGTTTCTCTAAGTTGGAAGGAGTGTCTCTACGGACCAAAATTTGAGCTTGAGTTACTAAATAACTGAATAGAGGGAAACCACTTATCGAGGGAAACGGAACAAAGGGCAAGAGGTAAGATCAGTTTTCTAGCTGGTAGGATGCTGTGCTCTGTGGGAGGACTATAGGAAGTCTCGTGCTCTGGAAGACCTTGGTGTGGAGGTAATGCCAGTGGGGCAACCAGCCAATAGTTCAGTCAAGAAAATAAATTTATGCCTTTGTATTAAGTTCTTCAAATATTTAATAACAGGTCACTCCATAAGAAATCTCTTTCTTGTCAGATACCAAGGGTCTTACATTCTGTAATGCAAATTATTTCAGAAATTTGCCAGGGGATCCCCTCAGAATCATATTTATTTAGGCTAAGTCAGCAGGAAAAGAAAAAAAAATATTATTTTTTTTTAAAGGGAAGAAAAAGAAAAAGCCTTTTATCTTTCTCTTCAGAAGGATTTTGGAAGGTATAGTGCAAATTCTGATGTCTTATCAAGGCAGTACTTTCAGGGTGAACATGCTATTGGAGTAGCATTACAAAGACTTTCTAAAAGCCTTTCATTCCTCAGGTGAGTGAACAAGATACGTTCTTGGTATGGTCTCCTCTCCATGGGTATAACAGACTCCTATTAATTCTGATGGAAACACAACTGCATTGAACAGGAGAGCAACACTTGCAAACAGAACTCAGACTCAGTTAATATCTAGTGAAATGTCTAGTGAACAAGAATTGTGCCAGATGGGCAACTGAGATATCTTGGAGACTAAAAAAATTCTTCCATTTTCTCCAAAGGCCTTCAGAGCTGATTTTAGGAAAGTCAAAGCATCCAAATGATTGTTTCCCAACTCCTGGAGTATGTATTAGGAGTGATTAATACAATGTATTACGAGCTTTAGTAGGTAACTTGTCTGGAGCAAGAGAGCACACATGTGCTTGGTTAGTGCTGCACAGACTTCTTGCCAACCTGGGTGTAATCAAAAATGGTTTGATTTTCCACCTAAATGCAAACTCTGTGAAAGTGTCTGACTACAGATTCAGAAGAGCAATTTCATATGTCAGCAGTGGTCTTCAGCTATACTTCCTAGCTTCCCTTTCAACCTTCATTGCATGGGAATACCTTTATGACAGCTCAATCATCTTGTCTCAAAAAAATAAAAACAAGTGAGGGCAGAGCTGTCACCACCAAGCAGAAGCTGCTCTCAAGCTATGTTGAAAGTCAAAACTTCTGCCCTGAGCAGAGCCCTCTGCATCTTCACCAGCCAGTGCCAGTGGGCAGAGTTGTGTAGCACGGACTGCACTGTGACAACCTTCAGCTCTCCCCTATCCTGCATCTCCATCATCACCACTAGTAGCAACTAGACATAGTTTGCACTGTTCATCCTCACTCAGACTTTTCAGTATGCCTCAGAGCAGCAGTAGATAACCAGCACTGACTCTGGAATTCACTAACATGAAATATGCAGAGGAAAGTGACTTTAGATATAGACTTTTTCCCACACTGAAGAACTTCTTGGCATATGCCCATGTTCTGCGTGACTCTTCGAGAGTTTCAAAGGAGCATTACATGTTGTTTTCTTACTTCTTCTATTTTCCAATAAGCTTCACCAACTATAGCTTTGTAGTCCATCAAACAAAATACTTCTCACTTGCCTACTGCTTCCAAGAGCCCCATGGAAACAAGCTAATGGCACCACACTGACACTCAGGACCAACAAGCATGCGTGCATTCACAACCCAAAGCACTGTCAGACAATTGGTGAATAGTAAAATGGTGTCCGCCTTTTCTGCTGGTCAGTTAAGCTCTTACAAGTTAGAATTCCAGCCTTCTTTCGCTGCTCTGGGTCATAAGTCTTTGGTTATCAGTGCAAGGTATTTCTACACAGTAAATGCTTTCAGGCTCACAAAACCAAATGCACACACACACTCACACACACAGCAATGCAGTTCTAAAGAGAAAAGACAACTTTCACGCAAATCTTCTATCCCTATCTGAAAATTATGAAACAGCCTCCACTCAGAATTCTGCCCCTCTTTCAAGCTCCACTGACTGCCATTGTAGCAAATAACCCACCTTAGCTCAAGCTCTCTAGATATCTCTAGTCCCCTCTAGATAAAGCAAAAGGATTTGTGATCCACCTGAGAAATAATCTGCTAGAAGGAATTCTCTTCCACCTTTTTTTTTTTCTTTTTCCAGATTATTGAGAGCACAGGTTTTAACACCACCTTTTTCCTACCTTCCAGACAAGGAAGTACTTCAGTAAGGAGATTTAAAGATAGATGAGTCTAAAACAAAGCTTTATTATGATCCACATATATAATCTGTCTTATTTTCTGGTCTTCATTCCCACCACCAGACAGGCCCAAAAGCCCATAATGCTTCGATAAACACACCAAAAGTAGCTGGGGACGTAAGTATGAAAACATGTACAGCAAGTTTATTTTATGCTAGTTTGGTTTATGGCTCTCCTCCAGCATTTTGGATGCACAGCCGTACTAGGGTCACAGTGCTAAAATTTTCCTTAAACAAATCCCACTTGAAGGTCCAGGCATCTTTTTCTCTCTCCATACCACCTGCATCCCAACAACCCTGAAAGAAAATGGAATTTATCCAGTGCAGAAACGAGTAATAGTGTATATGTATGCACATCTCTCTGTACCAGGTTCTCTCCTAGCTTGGCCAGGCTTTGCCATACTTTGCTCCACCAATGCAGTTTCCCAGGCACTATGTGGGGAGGGAATCAGTACAAAAGTGCAAAGGTGACTAACTGCTTTGCCTCATGAGATCCAAAGGTTGGTAGGGGTGCAACTTGAGGGTTTCGAAACAAGTTCAGCAGAAAACTTGGAGCATCTTGGTCCTCTCAAAGCCTGAATGAGATGAGACAAGGTCAGCATTCCCTCAAGTATTACATCCTACAATGGCTTTAAACACAAAACACTCATCTCATGAGGCTCTAACACTCCATTTTAAGCTTCCATCCATATTTTTTATTAAAAGGACATTAGAATATTAAACCATGCATTTTATTCTGTCCATCTCTGAAAAGTTGAAAATAGTATAAGTCCACATTATTTACCAGGCAGTAGAGGCTAATCTATATGAAATATATGGAAGAACAAGGAAGGAAAAAATAATGGTTGAAGGGAAGACAAGAAACAAAAACTTTTCCTTCAGCCTCCCTGAAGAAAATTTGTGTCTTTCTCCTTATATGTCTTCTTTCATGCTCTTACAGAGTTATCTTTCTTTGCAAACTCCACAGTTTAATACTAAAACCAAACAATCCCCAGGCTAACAAGGAAGATCTGACAGGATATGAGACACAGGCTGAATAATTCTTGGAGCAGGTAGCAGTGAGGTGAACCATGACACCTTTCATTCAGAAGTTGATAAACAAGTTCCATGTAGCTGGTAGAGGGAGAGAAAAGAAAAAGAGAAAGAAAAAGAAAGCGTGAAGTGACAAGTCAAATATCCCTTTTAAGAAAAAGAAGTATAGTTTTGGTCTGCAAAGGGGATTAAAGAGAAAAATATAGAAACAGCATGTTCTACCAAGAATCTTTTTCAGGGAAGGCCCAACTTCCTGGCTCCAGAAGCCACATGCTGAACACTTTCATGTGGTCAAGAGCCAAGACACACACCACACACCTTGTAGAAGAAAGGGTAAGTGCTGTGAAACGGTGCACAAGCTGGATGTGACAATAAATCCTCATGACTACTGCTGCTTCTTTTGAGATAATGCTGAGCCAGGCAGGTAACTGGCTCTTAAGAAAATGCTGCAATACTGATCTTGGCAGATGAGGGTGGAAGGAACCTCTGGAGATTGTCTAGACTGACTTGCTTGCTCAAGAAAGGTCAGCTAGAGCAGATGGCCCAGGACCACATCCATTCGGGTTTTCAGTATTTCTGAGGATAGAGTCATAACTTCTCTGGGTTACCTGTACCAGCGTTCAGCCACTTTCACAGTAAAACCACAGTAAAAAGGTTTCTTGTGTTCAGATGGAACTCTGTGCTTCCGTTTATGCTCCTTGCACTTTTTTCAGTGATGCCAAGTGTTAGGACAAGAGGCACTTTTCTTGAGAATCAAAATTCTCAAAAGTGCTCTTACCAGCAAAGATCCTGGTCTATGTAAGCTTTTAGGGGACCTACTTTGTACCCTAGATTGGTTGCACGATGAGAGGATATTATAGGAAATTCTCTCTGGAGCCAACGTCTGCTATTAACAGACAAGAACATGCTACAGAACAAAGATCCATGCATTGAAGCCACGTGTTAAAAATATAAACACCAGTATGCTTTTCCATAAATGAAACTCATTATAGGTTCTCACACCACAAAATTTCACTTACAGGGCATCAATCAGCCAAAAAAAGACTTCTCATATTTGTAGAAGTTGAGTCTTCAGAAGACTGGTACTCTACTGCATTAAACAGCTGCCCTATCCTTTCTTGAAATCAAATGCTAATGGCAACATGATTTTGTCATTAAAAGCCGTGATTCTCCAGACAACTTTTTACCAATAGAAGCAGCTTTAAAAAAAACTCGTCTGCTAGTGCTTATCAAAGTTTGTTAATGATAACTGTCATTAACATTAAAACTGATTTAACAAATAGAAGCAAGCTGGAAGGAAAGCTCTTTACTAGCAATGCTAATCAAACTACTTTTTCCCAGTTCTAGGACCGTATACAGCACAGACACTGTCCCTGCATTAACAGGCAGTGACAGCGACAGACAATGGACTTTCATATCTTCTGGTCCCCAGGTAATGTAAGACTATTGCTATCACACTGGATTGCTCCAAGACATTCCCTAAAGTCTCATTACTTCACTGCTTGGGAACAAGACTTTGTAACTGGAGATGATCCAAATTGAAACAAAACAAACCCCCAACAACTTGAGTTGGGATTTGAATTCTCAAGAAGTTTAGAGCTTTGCAGAACTCTTCCCTTTGTGTGTCTCAGCTGCTTGCGCTGAAATCAGTGGATGTTTGACGACTGATTTCTGTGGGAACAGGATGAGAATTTAGCCACAGCATGACTGCTAACCACTACCATCTAGTACTTGCCCTCCAGAAACTTTCCAGGGCAAATGCTTAGAAAGTAATTGAATTCAGTTTTTGTAAGCAAAACCCCAGAAGAACCCTTTCCCAGAGGTCAAGCCTTGTTCCCTGAGGTCTGGGTGCAAGCATTCTGGCAGGACTTCTCCTGAGCCTGTTGCATGGAAGATAAGGAATGTGAATGATTTCCTGCTCAGCAGCATGCAGCTCCCCAGACATCTGACAGTTTATGTACTAGGGACTGTGTCCACAGAAACCTGGCTAGAGGGACCACAATGATGGAAAATGATAGCTTTCCAGGAGCAAGAAACTCATCTTCACTCCCTCACACCCTCTGTCCTATAGTGCTACCTAACTTTGCTCTCTTGCCTGTCTGTCAAAGCAAACCAGGTACAGCACACCTCCACCCAAACAGGTCTGAAGAAGGTATTAACTCCCACACCAGTGCTGCCAATAAAGCCACTCCCCAGGAGATCCTGGAATCAAACATGCTCTAAGGTTCACCAAAACATGTGTTAAATGAATGTACACTTGGCTCTGACTTGCCACCCTCCTGCACTGCATACATTATCTATCAGATAAGCCTTCAGTAGAGCCCTTTGGTGATGTCTTTTTCAT
This sequence comes from Heliornis fulica, assembly GCA_013399135.1. Classification (NCBI taxonomy): domain Eukaryota; kingdom Metazoa; phylum Chordata; class Aves; order Gruiformes; family Heliornithidae; genus Heliornis; species Heliornis fulica. Next base: position 252,023 of record VXBZ01003327.1, read on the forward strand.
AACCATTTCAAAATCAGAAGGGCTTCCCCTCAGGACAGCTTGATTTTTATCTCTAAAGATGTAAAATATAGGGGGAAAAACCAAAAGCAACCCTTCCATTTCAGGCTATCCTAAAATAGGGCTGCATTCATCCCTCTGCCAGAAAAACGATGCAGCCCCCAAGGGCTACAGGCTGGGTGTTCGCACTCTTCAGGCAATCCTTTGCCATGCAGCTGCTTGGTTTCTTCAGGACATTTGCCTGCTAGACTATACCCAGGAGATGCTCTGAGTAAGATTCCTTCCAGCTGAACAGTCCAATCTCCCTTCGGACCAGGCCGATCACATGAAATAGCTGAGCTTATCCACCCATGTCCATGTCTGCCTCACAGAATTAGTCTGTGAAGAGCAAGAAGAATTTGGTACAACACAGTTCTAAAGGCTTACCTGAAACAATGCCTGGCAAAACATCTAGGTTGGCCTCTCCAAGTTGTATGTGACCTTTCAAGGCATTCAATCAAAACAGGAATTAATTGAAGAGAGCATCTCAATAGTTGGTGCTTTTTCTATTCAGCTGCATGTCATAAAAGGAACATTTTACTATTTAGAGGAAATACAGGAAATCCTCTCTCTAAAAGCACTGATCTTATCAGTCTGCTCTGCAGTCTAGTCTTCTTCACCCCGTTGCTTACAAGATTATACATACGCTATGTAAACTTCACTTGCCATGCATGTACAAGCACACAATTTCAATAATTAGAACTTAATTTTTAAGATATTTTTGCCTTTGCCATCAACAGCAAGTTTTCACAAATCCCTACAGATTCCATTTTCAGTGCAAAACAAGAGGTAAATTTCCAAGAAGGGTGCAGCTTATTGAATAGAGATGGTCGAAAGGAGAGAGAACTGTCTTTAAAATTAAAAAAAAAAAAAAAAAGAAAAGATCATTTGGAAAAGCAGCAAGCTATTTTAGTGTTGGGAATTCTATAGACACTTGTTGAGTTCTTTTTTTTAATAAAGACATTTCCCCTTCCCCCAATCTTTTCCCCTTCAACCAACAAATCTGGAAACATATCACCAATGAATGCATATTATTCAGCAGCTTAAAAAACGGAAGTAGGAAATACTTACAAAATAAATACAGTGAGGTATTTAAAAGAAAAATAGATGAGATGCTTAGGGACATGGTTTTCTGGTGGTTTTGGTAGGTTACACTGATGTTTGGACTTGATGATCTGAAAGGTCCCTTCCAACCAAGAAAATCCTATGCTTGTGATTTATCACAAATGTGAAAATATCCAGCTTTAAGAAGAACAGTGAAACATTTGGGAAACTCTGCATTTTCTTCAACATTTGGCAATTCTAAGAACAGAACTTTAACAGCAAATATCTTAATGGAAACATTTGCCTGAGATGTACTGAGCTCTCTCAGAAGCCTAACCGCCAGTGCCAGTGAGGCAGATGAACACTTACCAAGATCTAGTCTGTCTTCCCAGAACAGTCCCTCACACCACCAAGCGACTAGTCTCTCCAACTTCAATACCTGTGGGCTATTACCAGCTCTGTTTTTTCAGCAACAGCAATCATTTAGCCAGTAGTTTGGTCAGGAATAGAGTCCTGCTTTACCCCTGAGCTGCTTTGTCCACTCTGAACAGACAGTACAGCACAACATCTGGAGACAGAAAAAAACCAAGACCCATGAGGGTAGTTGCCTTGTGCAATGTAAAGGTGTAAAAAACCCAGCAGATCTCCATTTGACATGCTGCACAAGTGCATGGACAGCAATATAGCAGTCAAAGACCGATGCTCTTGTTGAGCAATTTCCAATGGTACAGTCCTTGGGGAAAAAAAAGAGATTAAAAAAATTGTAATTCAAATACATATGAACACCCTTAATCAACCATTACCAAAGGGACTGCCGAGTAGGAATGTCCAGCTGTGTCCAGAATCCAATATGCTCCCTTACAGTTCTGCTCAAACCTTGTCACTTTTCAACTCCTGTTTAACAAAACAAAACACTCCCCCCAAGAAAAAAAATCCCAAACAAACAAACAAAACCCCCAAAAACCCATACAAATCTAGCAAATCAAACAAGAAACATCCCACAATTTGAAACAACACGTGGAAGGTACTGCAGATCGGAACATAGCAAGCCAAGTGCCACCCACCGTGCAGTGATAACAAGATAAAAGCAACACAGAAGAATACTCCCATCTGTTAGCTGGGCAACAAGTGAATACAGGCCTGAAGCATGAAGGATGTGAAAGAAGGCAGTGTAAAACTCTGGTCTCAGGTTTGTCTCCCACTGGCCAAAATCTATCACAAATCTGATAGACAATCTCAGAAACTATAAAGCTGAAAGGGTTTGTATCAATCTTAGCCTGACCTCATGCATAGCACAGGCCACATGATTGCCATAAACTAATACCTGCCTGAGGTAGAGTATAACTTTTTAATAGACATCTCATTTGATTTAAAGATTTCTAGTAGTAGAAAAATCTACAGCCCTCACTAAACTGTCTCTCACTTCAGAAATTCGTACTTCATCTGCCAAGTTTCAATTCCCAGAGTCCAGGCCCTGATTTACTAAAGTAAAGAACACTGTCACCAAATGTTCTCTGTATAGCTAGCTATAAATGGTGATCAACAAGTCACCTTTTAGGCACCTCTATAAATAGTTAAAAGATAAGCTTTTGAGTCTCATCCATTGATAACTGGGATTAATCAATTCCATAACCGTCCATTTACTACCTCTGCAACAGTCACACATGCAATGTTCACTGGAAAAAAACAACTAGCTCTTGAATCAAAAGAATTACTCAAGTTAAAAAAGAACAGGTTATGTCTCATGGCAACCTGACATGACACAAAGATATCACAATACAAGTATGAATAGAACGATGGTCTGCTTACAATCCTAGAGAGCAAGTAAGTGGCAGAGTCCAAAGTAATGCCACTTAATTCTGATTTTAAATCCTGGTCCTTCTTCACAATGCCATCTTCTTGCACAAAAGACAGGAGCTATTCTAAACACACAACAAAAACCCACATCCTGAAATCTCTTCAGATTTTCAGGAAAAAAAAATCTTGGTATCTGCATAATAGTTTCCTTCCTGATTATTTTGAGGCACAGAAACATATCAAGCAAATGAAAATCTTAGGTCTGCACCCACAGCAGGCCCACTCACAGATTCTTGTTCTTTTGCAGCCTCAGAGGTGCTTGGCAACACCAGTTTCAGCAGCCTACTGAGGCTTTACTATCAATTTGATTTCTAAGCGGTCAACAAATTCTCCTAGTTCCAATTTGAAGCCTGTCCCACAAATTCCATTTTGCTAATGTAAACACCATTAAAAAAACCCCAACAAACCTTTAAAAACAAAATATTTGAAAGTCAGTTTCCCTTCTTTACTAGCTGCCAAGTGCAGAGTTCAGGGCTCTGTGCTTCTTGAGTTGATGAAATCATTAACACCTACAGCAGCATCAGGAATGTAACTCTGCCCTCAGGACTTGGTAAGTAATAAGAAACCGGTGTCAGATTCACTTTTAAAAACCAGTTCCAAGTAATAAATTTCCAATTTCAGATCCAGACAGAAACCCAGCCCAAGCAGTGTAGCAGAGGCACAGTTCAGAGCACTTAGTTCACAAGTTATCAACACTGGCAACTGTGTCAGCAAGATGCCAGCAAACAGTCAGAAGATGCCTACCGTGAAATTACGCCTTGCTGTAAAATGCATCCAGCAGAGTTTGCAGAGTGACTACAAACAAAACCAGCACACAACGCTCACAACACAGAAAACTTGATTCATTTTCTCCTTAGCCAGTCCTTTTCTTGCTACAGACGCCAGACCAAGACTTAGGGAACCCTTGTGTGGCAATATCAGGCAGCAGTCAGCCAGCCAGTCTGGAAGCTGGAGAGGCAGTGTGAATTACAGGGTCTGTATACATTTAGCAACTTTAATAAAGGACCCCCTTTATATTCATTACAACACAGTTCTGTCTGCTACTACAACTGCTACTACAGAAGAGGCATTAGCAGCTGCTGCTTGGAAGAGTCAATGTCTTCTAGTACGACCAAGGCAGGGTGCAACCCTCTTTTCCATCAACAAGAGTCTCAAGTGCCCCATAGCGTGTGGCAATAGTTTGGGGCAATCCTTCCTTCCCCAAGTACTGTGCAGCTGTACATTCCCCTTTCCATTTGACGAGGGAGGGAGCTATGACCAGAGGCTCAATAATGTCCTCATGCCACTAATTTATTTATGCATGCCTACAAGAAGCACAGCTGGCTTTCCTGTGCATCAAACCACTTAAACCAGTGCTTCTCTGACAGCACTATATCCCATCCATGCCCTCTGGGCTTTAGGGCAGGAGCAAGAGACACTAATGTCGCCCCCCCTCTGCTACTTTCATGTTCCTCAGATGAATTCACTCTTGCATTATAAGGCACAGGGGAAAATAAATACCACCGCGATAAATTCCCATTTATTCTGTATACAGAATTCAAGCTCAGGACAAACTCTCTTATCTTTCAACCCATTAGGATGGGATACTCAGAGCATCCCAAGATGCCAAGTATCCCCAAATTGCTGTGTGTGCTGATGTACTTCTTTTGACACCAATGCTATGGTTTGTTCCTCTCCATAAACACATGTCAGATTCCTTTCCTGAAAAGAGCCCCTCTGACGCGTGGTCCATTGCACTGCTAGTACCATATGCCAACCCTCCTGCAAAATTCACTTCCTTATGTCCTACCAATATCCCAAGAGTCCAGGATTCTCAGTCATTTCCTGTCCCTTGGATTAGCATCCAATGATGTCCTGTTTACATTTCAGGGCTGTGGTAGAAATAAACACCATAATGTCAGGACATTCCATCAGCAGGATTCTAGTGCAACCATGCTGGGCTGCAAGCAGGATGCTGAACCAAGCATGGTCTGTTTTTTTTTAAATTTATCTTCTTTCCTCTTCCTTATACTTCCATTACCTAATCAAAATCAGAAGGCACCTTCTTATTGAGTCTGTCCATGTAAGCAGTAATTACACTGAAAGGTTATTTACAATCATGAAGTTATTAAATCAAGGGAATCAGAAAATAAGCCAATAAATACAAGTAAGAAAGTGATACTGGATCACAAAAAGGATTTTATTTCTCTAGGAAAAAGATTTTTCAAAGCAACACAATCATCCCTCCATTGGGCAGATGACGAAATTGAGACATGGACCAGGCATGGTCAGACAGTTGTAAGCACTAAATTTGCAGTCAACTACAGTAGCAGCAAAACTAAAGATAGTTAAAAACAATTAATTTTATTTATTCTTAATTATATTTCACCTACTTAAATAATCACACTTGAATAATCAGGAGACATTGCAAAAGAATCTGCCATTAAAAGTCAAGCCAAGAGATATTTTTTAAGTAGGTTATAAAATTTCCAGACTAGAAAACAGCCTGTTAGCAAATAGGCTGTCCTGTCATATGATTAAGAACTCTTTCTCACCCCAGAAATGCACAAACAAATGTTGCTTTCTACATTTCAATTAGAATATTAAATGTAAATATTTTGAAGAAGAAGGTTTTGTGTGATAAGACACACAAACTGGATGGCTACCAAGGATGGGCTGAATGCTCTGAAAGTGTCAATTTCTACAACACACTGGATCTCTCAGAGGCAGAAAAAAAACAAAGAAAGATGTGCCAAGTTTGTGTACTTTATTTTTACCACTGCAAAATCACAACGCTGGATTGGTTCATTCAATTGCTGCTATTTTATGCATAATAGAGCTACTGTACACCTGTACAGTAGGGAGGGAGCTAAGTCCTGTGCTATACCCTCCTTCCCTACTTCTAGGTGTAAGGTACTAGCCTCTGTTTATCATGACTTGACTAGACTTGCCAGATGACTCGATATAGCAAGTACAGCTTTGAGAAAATGACTCAGGTGCCGCAGCGCCACGCAGAACACTTTCTGTTCTCTGAAATTTGTTCCAGAAGAAATGTATGGAATCCTAAACTTTGCTACATTTAGACCATGATACAAGACTTGCCTCTTTGTCCAAAGCATAGTGTGAACTGTAGACTCGGAACTCCCTGGAACTTTTCCATGAGCTGTATTTTTCTTTCTCCCTGTCCCTGAAGTTTACAAGCATATTGTTGGAGGCAGGTAGGGAGTAGTGGTGCTTTGTGCCCCCTGTTTGGGAAACCATTGATTTAAACCATGTGCATGCAGTGAAGTCTCAACAAGGACATTATAAATGCATGTAACGATGTGACGGCTGCTGGCAATCAATGGAAAAAAGGGGGAGGAGGAGTTTACCGGGTCTTGGGCCAGTTCCTAACGGACAAGCTTCCACATCACCAAACCAAACATCGCAGCTGCCACTAATAGCATCAATCAGACATCTCCCTAGAACAGCCAAGCAATGAATGGACAAGCACTGACTGAGCTCCTCGCTCCCAACATGGTTCTGCAGGACTCTGGAGTGCACTGGCAAGGCAAATTTAGTGTATTTTCTCCACGTTTTGACTGCTACTGTAGCCACTTTAACAAATAGTACACTAACTTTAAAAATAATCGGTGGACCCAAGTTAAAAATAAAGTGCAAGTTGGCTTCCATGAGAAAGCAGCTGAGCCAATGCCATTTATAGTAATTCAACGTGTCACTGAATAGCATCATTTTTATAAATACACTGAAAGCCGGACATGAAATAACTAGTTAACAGCTCCCTAATCACAAGGGCTTCCTCTGCCTCACATTTTTCCTATTTATCCAATGGCTTCTGTTTTATATCTAGTTTGCTAATCAAAAGAGGGGGACGGGAGGGGGGGAAATTGGCCTAAACGAATCCAGCAGATGCACGGAGCTGGGGCCTCAAACACTGGCTTCTTTTCTGCAGCCACCAAAGGGCGGTGGGGGAGAGACATTTCAGCAAAATTCTTTCTCTGCAGCAACTACCGCAGAAACACATTTCCCTCTGTTTGGAGCCACTCAAAATAACTGCAGCTCAAATGCCAGAAGAATATTTTGTCCTGCATTAATAAGGAGAAAGAGATGGGAAAATACTGAAGAAACTTCCTAGTATGAGGGTCTCAAAACAGCAGCAGAAGGCTTTTTGAAAAAAAAAAAGTGCACTCTCATAAAGAAAGCAAAACAAAACTAGCCCTAAAAATATTTGTCCTTTAATGATCCCAAAGTGTTTTACAACCATGCACAGGAAACACATTTTATAAGACTGCTCATCTTCTAGGCCATGCAGACCATTCAGATTTTTAGAACTCTCTATACTCAATTTCCCACAACCGCTAGGAATCCCTTTGCAAGCATTACTGTGTGCAGCACAAGCAGTTAGCATGGTTTATGCGTGTACTGAAATAAGTAAGCAAAAATTCCTCAGACATATTAGCTCCTCTTTCTGCACTGCTTCGAAGGTAAGATGCCAAAGCTATGTTGGAGCCTGTGCACCTCCATAGAGGACACTCTGCCTTGCGTCACCAAAAAAAGGGGTCTGAGGATGGGAGGAGGCTTCATGCTGTCAGAAGACCTGGAAAAAGATAAATGATTCACCCATCTACCCAAAACTGCATCCACCTTTTCTCTGGCTACTTTAACTTGAAGCTGCTTGATAAATACACAATGCTTTTAATCTAGAAAGGCAGAGGAGGATAGCACTATAGGTGCAAGCAGAATGTGATTGGGAGAGCTGTCTAAACAAGTCTGGAGCAGAGGCAAGAATCAAACATATGCCTTATATTTTTTGTCCACAAGGACCTTAGCTCCAGTGGATTGTTTCACTGTCACCCCTATCTCTGTGCTGCGGTGTTAGCCTCAGAAATATGCACAGAAAACTCCTAACCAAGCTGAGAGCATCTTCACATCAAAACTATGTCTATGTTACTGTGTCCTTGTAGTCCACTCTCACCATCTAAAGGGATGCGTTTTTCTGTGATGATTTTTAATCATTTCAGAGACGATAGTAAAAACAGTTATCAATCCTGAGGGATAGGAAGTCATAGTGACTGATGACAAATAAGTGAGGACTGGTGGCACTGGAACAATCTTATATCTGTACTCATGGCGTGTGGGCAGGTTCTAGCCTCTAACCTACAATTTTAACTGCTTAGGGTAACCTGTGCTTAAAGCACTTCCAGGTCTGAAGCAAAGACATTCCTCTTTGTGAATAGTACAAGTCAATTTGGGAAAACTTACCGATGTATCAGAACAAACTGGGCTTTAAAAATAACTTAAGATTTAAACAAAGAACAAAAAAAAAAAACAAAACAAAATAAAAAACAAACAAACAAACAAAAAACCCAACAAAAAAACCAAACCCCAAAAGTATATTCACCTGGTAGCTTTGATCCATTTTATGATCAGGCCATTTATGGTTAAGTTTTCCATTAAACCCATGAAGAGTCCTGATATTATATATTGAGACAATCAAATTAGGTGCAGATTCAGGGAAGGCTAACTGCAATGCAGGGCTCTTGCCACCAGTAGGCAAAGGAGAAAAAAAAAAAAAGAAGCACAAGAAGTAATTTGCACTGCAGTCACAGACACATGAGAGCCAGGGACTCCATGAGATCTGTTTCTTCCCTCATTCTCTTTTGTCTCTCTATCTCCTTTCAGCACTGCCAGTTAGGGCAAAGTGTTCACAGAAACAACCCAGCGTTTTTTTCTATAAGAAGTAACAGTACTTCAAAGAGTAGTTCCTCTCCTCTTGCTGAGGAATGAAGGGAAAATTGCTACCCAAATTGGTTAGCATTGCTGGTCCAAGTGCAGATGCTTTGCCTTGTGCTACATTAAAGTCAGAGAAGATGATAGCCCACCATCAAATGTCTTGATGTGCTGAGTGGGATTACAAATGAGGGCCTGCACTTTGTATGAAAAAGCAAGCTAACTGACAAGGCCCCTCTCTAAACGCATTTCAAAGTAGGTTATTGTGAGGAGTGTGAGCACTATGATCTCAGCTGCCAACCAGTACTTCTGCGGGAAGCAGTTTGCAAGCAGGAACTCATTCTCCCAACAATCCAGGCTTTGACCCACATTTGTGCTGGGCAGTTAATCTAAGTGGAATTAGTGCTGGTCAAATGGGCCATATGGACAACCCTTGAGACAGAAATCTTATTTACCCACAGAAATTCCCCCGTGGCCAGCAGCTTTGTAAGATACGTCTTACATGTATGTGCCTAAGCCACGTGCGCTTCTTTCTAGCTCCCTAAACAACTAATCCCCAACTTTCTGTAAGATTGCAGGGAAATATTTTGCAGCTCATAGGTTTGCACAAAATAAATCAAAGAGTGACTCAAAAGCATCTTTTATAGGACACAGACCGCCTATCAGCATTTTCTGATGAGTGCCATGTTTGTCTCTGAACAGAGGACATGCAAGAACACATCTATTGGTATTCTGGTCTAATTACAAAACAAACACATTGTGTTACAGCCAAGGTAACACATTTATGTGTTTTGCCATTCTTGCTGGATACTGTTTTCCTCCTTCCCAGGCTACAGCTCCTTTAGATCTACCCTGGAATTGCCCAATCATGACAGACCAAAACTTTAGCTATTATGAGGATGAAAGCCACGAGATGAACATAAAGCCAACAAGGTAGAAGTTAAGCCTCGACTTAAATCCTACTTTTCCTGGAAAGCGAGGGCTACAACATAATTCCCCTGTGTCTTCACAAGGCACATGGACTGTATCTATACAAACTTTGGAGGACTCCATGGATATTCCTCACATGCAAGATAGCAGCATATCAGCTGTCAGAGAAGCATCCCTTGTTAACATTCTTCAGCTTGTTTTATGAACTGAGATTTTGCAGAGGAGGAAAGCAAATAGAATAAGCTGTCCAAAACCAGCACTATATGATAGTACATGAGTAGACACACAGATACATATAGTTGCTTCAGAGGTCCATGCAATGACCAAGTAAACAAGGACATTTTTCCCTCTCACTTAGATTATATACCCTGGAACAGTTATTGTAGTCCAGGACCCTTTCATTTCTAAAAATGCAATGTCAGATGGTCTTAAGAAAACAGCAGATGGATTACCGTTGTTCAGCTAGTGCTGGCAGAAACAAGATCTGACTTCTTTACTTGTATCTACCTAAGTTTCCAAACATCAATATTCCTTATTTAATCCCTTTCTAGCCACCCTACACAGGGTATTCCACATGCTCTCCACTGGTGGATTCTTCTACAGGAGTGCAGGCTAAAACATTACAGCAGATGGTTACCTTTCAGATCACAATCTTTCATGCTGGCCATCAAAATTCCACATTGACCACCACTGACAGGTGCCGACAGTTCAAAAGCTTGTTGCAGATATCCTAAAACTACCAGGCAAACACAAAGCAATTACACAATGTTGCCAGCAGAACAGGTACAGCTTCAAAGACAAGCAGAAAGCCTCACTGCTTTCCTCTATCCTGTCATCCCTGACCACCATCTATGTTTGATGACAGAATAATAGTCTTTCAAAAGAGCACAAGAAGAGAGCAGAGGCAACATTCGGTCTTAAGTCTATCCCCAGATGAAGATATGCTTATATTTGCATGCCATTGCTCTATTGCACATTCCAGAGACTACTCAGGCTTCATTTGTCCCTGGCTTCTCCAGTCAGAGGGCTGTATTTTGAGGAGATAGGGTAGGGATTTGTTTGTGGCATGTCTGCCTTCAGCCCTGGGAAATGAGACCGGCACAATATTCACTTCCACCTTCTTACTAAAAATTGGGGTAAATTGCAATTCAGCAGTGAACGAAAAACATTTTCCCCAGGAAACTGGAAACCAGCAAGTGTTTACCTTGGAACTAAACCCTCCATTCCACCAAAGCAATGTGTTGGAACAGTTATGCACCAGGACATTCTTCTTAGAAAGTGTTTGGGGAACTCACAATAATGCCTTGTCCAGCCTGAAATCCCACTTGTACATGGCTCATGAAGCACTAGACCTTTCCCCTTCCAAGTGGTAAATACTGTTAACATCTCTTGTACAAAAGGCAACCCCAGTCCTGCTTTTGCTTTTTAAACTAGTACTATTCCCACAAACTCTCATGTATTAGATTATCATCTTGTTTATACTGAAAGCTCCTTGAAGTAGTGGCAGGGTCTCCTTTTGCCCAGAGAGCCAGTTCTGACCTTTAATACGTTCTCCTATACTTTGTGTTCTCAGTTACAGCCATTGTTCACCTCAGAGGGGTGAGTTTACCTTTAAACCCATTGATTAAGATCACATCATCACAGCAACACCTTCCCAAAACACTGCTAATACTGGACTACCCAGAATGGTATGAGTGAGCAAGTGGATAGTGGGACGAGCATGTTCAATTCATATGAAATACTAGGCACCAAGTTCACCAAACATGACTAGCACTGCTGCTTGTTGGTTACAATACTAACACACACAAGGGTTTATGCCACAAGGTCCTCCGTTCCAACCATCTAAACACTAAATTACAGATAGCAGAGAAAAGCCAGGCACATGAAACTGGCTGTACTTTCATCTTCTGAATTAGATTCCTTTGCAAAAGCCAATTTTCCCTCCTCAAATCTAGTCCAAAGGCCCCCTGCAAGTGTTTGTCTCATTGATGTTCAGGAGATTATTTGTTTCATACACTAACTCACGCTTCACGCTTTATGGACAAATGCACAGCCCACATTCCTAAGCACCTGATGGAAAGATATTCCTGTAATAAGAAAGTGAGAATGAACCATTGCAATCAAACTCTGATTAATGGCATGCTTGTCTGAGGCTCAACAGAGGACATCCAAGAACAGAGCAAATCACAAACTACAGAATCCCACACAGTAACTTTTATTTCACCATCTTTCATAGAGATTGAAACAGAGCTGTTTCTGCATTGGGGTTTTTTGGGCTGTTTTCTGATTCCATCTATAACTGTTACAAGGTATCTCCTGGTCTTTTAAATATACTTCATAAATTGATGTTTGATTATGATGCAAATTCAAGATCAAGCTTTCCACTTCACCTTCCTTACCTAAGGGTCAGTAAAATACTTTACTTGCATGAGTGAATTTAGTCTCACATAATGGCTGAAAGGAGTTCTTTGTCCCCTATATCACAGTTAAAGAAAAAATTAGAAATCAGAAAGCTACAACTATAGAGATTTGTAGAGCAAACAGAACATAGGTCTCCTACTTTCAATGTCAGCTGCATTTTTGGAACAGCCTTTTCCTTTAAATTAACCAGGTAATGCAGAAAACTGATTCTTTTTCAATGGTTTCCTTTTTTTTNCCCAGACAAACCACAACAAACTAACCAAACAACCCCCACCAGATTACAACAAATTTCGTTGTACTTGAGAACTTCTACAGTCTCTTCCTCTGCTTTTGAACAAGTCTAAGCACTCTGGTACTAGTCTTCTGAAACACATTAAGTTTCACTTGGTAATGATGTAGTTTCTTCTCTAGGAAACAGCAAGTGGGCTCTTCCACTGTGCTTGTGATCTCCACACAGACAAGTATTTTCAAGTCCAATGAAATACTGAATGCTCTACAGGTATACAGAGGAAAAGAATAACATCAAGAGCTGTGAGATAGACACTGTAACTGGCATAAAAACCCATGAAAAACTGTGTTTGTAACCTTCAGTGTGTAAGCTAACCTTTGCTGGTAGTCAGGAAGAGTATATCTTCACCACATTTCTTAACTTGGAAGGGAAAAAAAAAAAAAAAAAAAGAACAAACATGAAAGAGGGAACAGTTTCCCTTAAACTGGAACTGTGTTGAATGGCTCTGGGACACAGGACAAAAGAAACATTACCCCTACCAATAAGTATGAAATATGGGAATCTTAAAGTGTGACTTGTGCAAGATGCAGGCAGTGTAACACCATGTTTAGCTCATCCTTTCCTCAGTGCAATGCTTTTCTATTTTCCTTGCCAAAGTCATTATTCTCCAAGATGTAAGTTGATCAGAAGTTGAAAGCAGGGACAGTTACCCTTGTAACTGGCAAGTTACTTGTACAAGGAATGCAAGGGGTTGGCTTCCATGAGAGACAAAGTTCCAGCTGAAATTATTATCTGGTCCCTTTTGGCATAACAGTTACTAAACTGCTACATTTTGCTACTGTAACAGGACTTTCTAACCTTGCTGTTTCTGCATGAATTTAATATTGATTACTGTTGAAGCTGCTGCCAATGCAAGGTCCTGAAATGAGGGGCCCCACCACAGTCAGAAGGAAAAGAAGGTACAGTGGAACCAGGGAGGGGTTAAAGAAAACACAGAGAAGAACATTGTACTTGGCTGTACAAGCAACTTGTGAATATGTCTCAAGAAATGTCCTGGATTATCAACTGTAATAAAATCTCTCAATGAGGAAAACAGGGAGGTCCTAAAGAACTAAGAGTTCTGGTTTTCTTTTCATGCATGATTTGAAAAGATTCCCTTTATAAAATTGGGGGGTGGGGGAAACGCAGCCAGAGAAAGCTTGATTTTCCAGGCAGCCACACATAGATTTAAGCACTGATTCTGTAAGGAAAATGACAGCAATACACCATTTGGGACATGGATAGGAGGGCAAGGATACAGAAATAAAGAAGGTTTTTGTTTAGTTCTTATTCACAGTCAACTTTAAGTGCGTGACCAAGAGCCTGACTGAGTTTGGGGGCAGCAGCTTCTCTGTGGAGAAGCTGCTGCCCCCAAAGAAGAAAGAAGGATGAAGTGGGGCTGAAATAATGGTCACAGAACAAAATGCCCCCAAATTACACAGGTGATTATTCGGCACCTAAAGTGAGCAGCTGGCTGCCAGGCAAGATGACTTCAGAAGCAGCAGTCAAGATCTCAGATTTTTTCCTTTGAGAGTTGGTATAGTGTGATCTTTGCATTGTCTGTAAAGGACCAGTCCTCTTGCCTATCTTTAAGCAACAGCTGGTAATATCTGTAAGACACTGGCCAGAAAGGAACAGCCTTCTGCACTATTACAGTACTAATTACTTCCCCTGAGTTGTCCAAGTTTCCACATAAACTCCCCATTTCCTACTGAAAGATAATGGCTTACCACATGAACATTTTTCTCCCCCAGCACCTGGATTCGATGAGTAGGAAGAATTAAGAAGCCAAGTTATTCCTTTATTATCTAAAGCAAGAGAAGCCTATAATTTTCATGTTGATATCCTAAGATCTCTGCATGCCAGAAACACGGGACAAGTACCTGCATGCACTTGGATAGAAGACTACTTGGGTTTTTTAATATTTGCTTTAGACCTGTCTTGATACGGTTGAAAACTGCTTCAGTCTCCCACTCCCTACCTGCAAGGTTTGGCTGGTATGTTTGCTTTTTTATTTTTTTTTTTAACAATGATCAAGACTGAAAAACTAGTCTTTTTAAATATGGGAGCCACCTTTGAAAATATCTAGCACATCTGTTGCAAATGCTGGTGAAGTGGCTAAGCTCTGCTTTATCTCAGGCATGCTTTTAGGATGTCTCAACTACGTGCAGGGACAAAATGCTATAAAAGTTTTAAGAAAGGAAAAACAGCAAGCAACAAACCTTATCTTCTCATCTTCATCATAAAAATGCAAAGCTACCCATATGGCCCACTGCAAAAGAGTGTATTTCCTGGAGGCACTGTGCTGTCTCACTATCGCACATATACAAGATGTACTGTGCAGATATCAACTGGAGGTCACAAAATACCACTGCTGACCAGCAAAAAAAAAAAAAAAAAAAAAACCAAAAATTCCTCATATTTCAGGGTCAGGAGATTCTCACAGAACCACATTTCACAACACAACAGCTGAGTAAGGATTTTTAAAAACAGCAAAAACAAAGTATGTTTAAGGTCCCAGATACATGCTTTCTGCTCAAAATAAAGTGTGTCTGTTCCCACTGTTTGGAAGAGTAGAGAGCTGGATGTGGTTGTGGGCTCACATAATGATGTGCATTCACAGCATCATGCTAGGAAGTCTGCAGATCCATGATGAAGTGCATGAGCATGTGTCGCTGTGTCCCAGGCCAAAAGCATGCAATTGCATTCCTGTTTGCATGCTCAGGTATACACATGTTGATCAGGCAGGATGAAGGCAGAAACATGAGTCTGTACACATGCAATTCTTACCTCTTCTCTGTATACAAAACACAGATTTAGAGCCTGAGTGCAGTAACTTGGCAGTCAGAAGAGTGATGTTTCTCATGTAGAAAATACCACCCAAGATGTAAAAGCCATTTTTTTTGCTGTTCTTCCAATCCATGTGCATGTTGGCACCTCATGCCAACATGAAGTCATACTATATTCCAGGAAGAGCTCTAGCCTTTTCTTTTTTTTTTTTCTTTTCTTTTTAAGAAGGAAAAGTGGCAAGTTTACAAAAAATTGGCTTAAACCATAAAGACTGAAACCCTGAAAGATATGTAGATGCTTTAATCCTAGGATGACTATTCTCCAAGAGAAATCTTGGGAATCCATGATCCTGTGAACACCAGCAGAGTCAAAACCACATTGAGGTCATTTGATGACTGTGGAAGAAGACAGAGCCTTCTGCAGACTCATATCCAGTGTGCCTGCACTGTATTAATAACCTGGGACTACTGACATTCATAATGCAATCCAGTCATCTTGGATAAAGACAAGGAAGGATTATGTACATTTCACTGTATATGACAGCATCAAGTGAGGCTCTGAAGCAGTGCTGTGTGTCTTGGATGACTTCTCCATACTTTTAAGCCACTGGCTGTTCCAATTGGAACACGAACAGTGCTTTTCTGTGATGTGTCTTCCTTCAGACAATTATTTTCTAGAGCATTCTAGACTATCTAATGAAACAAAGGATTGGAAACATGAACAGCTACTCTGCCTGCTCAATGCTGCTACCAATCTAATATTGTCAATGACCCTAAAACCACAGAACCTAACTTCTCTCCTTTACCCAAAGCTGTGCCACAGGATCCACATCCTGCACCTCCAACTTCTAACACACTAAGAGAATGACAGGGGCCTCAGGCATTAAAGCAGCATTCATCAGGCACCATCAGAATTCCAGGCAGAGAACTAAAAGGTGGTTTTGCTTTGTAGTGATAAGAAATTATTCCAGTTATCGGATGTTCTGCAGTGGGAAGAGACAATGACTTTGTCATCTCTGTTAACTCTGAACAGACAAGAAATTCCCAGCAATAGTTAAATGCTACAAAGTCCTTCCACTGACAAATACAGACATGTGTTAAGCCTGACAACCCTAACATTAGATTAGCATGCCCCAAGGAAGCTGGGAAGAAAAGATTCCTTGAAGCTCCAACTCCTCACTGTCAGACTAGCTAAAGGATGATAGTTATTCATCAATCAACTCTGCTTGCAGGAACCATTTTTTGTAGGCTGCTTTTTTGGTGGGTTTTTAGGGGGCTTAGACTGAAAGCAAAAAGAAACACAAGGCATTGCTTTGAACACTGAGAAACAAGATGTACCAAATAACACCTGTGCCCTTCTTGTAGGGCTGTTACTGGAAACTGCTTCATTATCAAGGTTAAAATGCCACCAAAGTATTCAGATAAAAGTGCAAACTGATGACAGATATTTATTCCTAAATACATTTAGCCACATGTACAGAAAGGAAAAGAACACATTATCAAAGGATTGAGACCAACTCCAAATATAAGAACAGTTTTATCAGATTTTCCAACTTGCTGCATTGGTCTCCGTCACACAAGTAGCAGTTTCACTTGCTTTGTCCTTTAAGCAAAGCTCAGTTAAAAAGCACAACTCCCTTTTATTCTGAAGTCTGTGGACTGCAAGGAATCCAGACAATTTTTTCAAGCTCAGATGTCACAGGAGAAGGGGAATGATCCTTGGGTCATGCTATTTTTAATGCCTGTCTCCTGCCATGTCATCACTTCCATGACACTTCTATGAAGGATGGTAACTTTGGAACACTCAGTGAAGATATGAAAGCCACATTAAAAATGACCATAATTAGTGTGTTCTTTCTGTGCAAAGCATAAAGTTGCAGCCTTTAAGACCTTTACGTTTAGAGGCAAATATAAAGGTGATTGTCAAAATTTTCACTGTTACTGTCGAGTTCTGGGAGAACTGTGGACAAACAACATAACAAAAATATCCAAGATTTTGAAGTCTTGTGTAAAGGCACCCAATTCAAGATTCTGATTCAGATCAAGGGACTGTTTTCAGACCAACCAGTTCCAAAAGTACCCTTCACTATTTAGGGATGAGTGAAAAGAACTGCTAAAACTGTCCCACTTTCATTCAGCCCAGTAATACATGGTTCATAATGAAGAGAGGGAGGCAGGAGGATGAGAGAGAAGGGGGAAAACAGAGTTTCTGACCATCCATAAGTTTGATAAAGGTGTAAGGAGTTTCTTGTCTCTTGAAAAGTTTCTTAGTACTGGGAGATGAAATAAATAAAATTAAAAAAATCTGTGCAGGAATAAAGATATTCAGAAGAAGGAAAGAACATGTCTAGAGACCCATTTGTAATACTTAAAGACATTAAATATAAAGAAAAGACCTGTTCATCCTGATATAAAAAAAGACATTTTTTACACTTAGAACAATCAGTCACTGCAACAACCTCTCCAGGTATGTGGTAGAGTCCTCATCACTGGAGACTTTCAAGATACACTTGTACAAGGTACTAGATAACCTAACCTAGGTTCCCTTTCCCATAAAAGCTTGGATGATATTTCAAGGTCACTTCCAACCTGGGTTGTTTCCTAAGTCCATGGCCACTCAACTGAGGATTTGTTAAACCAATTGAGATTTAGCATCCAAGTAAGCGCATCCTAGATTTTACTTCCTGAATAACCACCCATATGGACCCAAATTGCCATAAAGACATGCAGTCGATTTTTCACCATTGCTAAGATTTCAATGTGACTTCTGTCAAGTAGTAATACCAAAGTTACTTCTCAGCAACCATAGGACTGCCTGGGCATTTACAACCATGCTCATGGCTCTGCTTTCAGCTTTATCACTGTTAGATTTGGATTCTCTACTCACAGGACAACATTATCTATATTACTATAATTTTTAATTGTATGGTTAGGAGCCAAACAAGTAGACTGTATATTTCATCCTTTAGTTTCCCATCATCAGTCTTTAAGTCTAAATCATGAAGTTTACACAGAATGACCCTTCTGTTCTGACAACCTCTAGTGACATATTTCTAACCCTTCTCCATACATTTCCTGCTGTGTTAACAGAGAAGTCAAGACAGCTGGAGTCACAAGATGAAGGGGTCAGTGCTGGTGAATGCTAACTAGGTTAGTGGAAAGGGGTTATGCTGCAGTTGACCATAGCCCTTCACGTCTGTAAAGCTTTAAGTTACAAAGAGGTGCATAGATGGAGGTACACAGAGCAAGTAAGGTACAAGAAGAACAAGAGACACTTTATGCAGACTAAAACTAAGGAAATATGAAGAAAGACATAAAAAAATGTGTCTCCTAAAAAGGACAGAGAGGTTTTTTTTAAACCCACTTGCTCTATGAAAAACTATGGTTGTTTCTAGCTTTAATGAAAGGTCTGATTGTGGCACGTGAAGCCATAGGCTTCTAACTTTAAGTTTCTTGGGTAAAACAGCACTGAGGAATCACAGCAGAGCCTTTTATAGAAGATATCTAAGCCTGCTTAGAAATCAGGTTACTTACACAGGGTAGCTAACATGTTCTCAAGTTCAAGACACCACAGCTTTACTGCCGCTGATTTCTAAGATCCCCAGACTAAAGCTACCTCAGGTCTGTCTGCATGCATCATTCTTTTCCCACCATAAACAGTTGTGCAAAAATACTACAATGGTAAATTGATGTTGCTTCCCATAACTTCATTTCTTCAGCAACTAACATGCATACTAACAGTTAGTGAGGGAAGAAAAGGAGACTAAGGTATTCAGTACTGTACTCGTTATAGGACAGAATCAACTTGTGTTGCCTTTGTACAGCCGCAGTAATATTTCACAGAGAAGTGCCATGTCACCAAATTAATTGGTTGCTTGTAAAGTACTTCAGGATGAAAAGTTAATGGTCAAGAGTAAGATTATTGTTTATTCTACAGCAATGTTCACTGAGCAAGTGCCTGTTTAAGTCATCAAGCTTTGTAAATTCATCCACTTGAGTGATGCTCTCAGAAGCTTTTTCTTATTCAAACTTATTCTCGGTGGGACATCAAAGCAGTGATATTTCTCTGCTACTTTATCACAGACTGCCTTAGGCTGTCTCAAAAGGCAACATGCAAAGGGGTATGTTCTTCCTGTGGAAGAATGAACTTCTGGAAAATCTATGCTATTCCTCTACATGGAAGGTTGAGATAGGAGGCCTGAACTCACATCCAGATAAACATAAGCTGGGAAAAACATCAAATGGAGAAGAAAAGGAAGAAAGGTGATAACAGAAAACTAACCAGAGCCAAAAA
The DNA here is from genome assembly GCA_013399135.1 of Heliornis fulica. NCBI lineage: Eukaryota > Metazoa > Chordata > Aves > Gruiformes > Heliornithidae > Heliornis > Heliornis fulica. Next base: position 271,371 of record VXBZ01003327.1, read on the forward strand.
TGCTGGGATGACAAATATTTCAAGAGAGACCAATCAGAAGGTTAAATATTAAAAGAAAAATCAGTAGGTATTCAAGTTCAGATGAAAGACAACCTCTGGAATAGAACAGGCAGCTCAAAGTAGAGAACAAGACCAAAAAGAGAGAAGACAAATCAAAAGGTAGTGACAATCCAAGTCAATCGGGAACAGAAAAATATGGAAATCAAGATAAAACAGTCCAGGGGAATAAATGCATGAGATTAGTATGAATTTTAAGGCTGTAAAATTCAGACATGCAGAGTTATCTTAGAAGGTTGTGGTACTGCTCAGAGGTAGAGCTCTCAAAGATCCTTCTCCCACCACTTGTCAGGGAATCTGACACCCATGAAACTTCAGCAGAGGGTAGCCTAAGGAAAAAAATGCCACAGAGGCAAGATGTCTGTGATATGACAAGGGAAAAAAAAATGTTCAAAATTCAGTTTCTGAAAGCAACACGGAAGGTGAGGACACTTTAGATCATGGATGAGTCCACAGAAATAGGAATATGTGAACCCAAAGGAGTAGTGGAAGCTGGAGCACAGTAGGTTCTGTGTGAACGTAAGGAAAAACATTTTCACTGTGAGGGTGATAGAGCTCTGGAACAGACTGCTCAGATAGATGGTGGAGTCTCCCTTCACCAGAGACATTCAAAACCTCCCTGGAGACATTCCAGTGTGACCTACTCTATGTGATTCTCCTCTAGCAGGGGAGGTTAGATATATTGATATTTTGAGGTCCCTTCCAACCCCTAACATTCTGTGATTCTGTGAAGTGAAAGGTCTGCCCATGTCATTTCTACATTATTCATGCACTAAGTCGATCAAGCTGACATATGACAAATAAAAAAGCGAAGGATAAAAAATTAACATTAAAATACTAGGTTTTATGGAAACTTTTATGATTTTTTTAAGATATTATAACCCAAGAGGTTTACTTTAAATATCCTAAAAGGTTTCATTTTGGACAGCTCAGTCACTTATATTCTAGCTAAGGTGGGCAAGGAAAGGTAGAAGAAACACATTCCTCTACAGCATGATTTGAAGAGGTTCGGTAATTTTACAGAAACTGTAAGAAGGGAGAGCTTGTTTATGTGTATGTGCATCCATTGAATCAAAAAAAAAGTGAGGATTAGTGAATATTTTCCATGGAACAATTTGAATTTCCTAACCTAAACACACAATCTTTCCATCACATAAGAGACTGTGAGAGGTGGATTTCACCCCTTTCAAACTTATTCACGTTTTCTATTGCTGTATTTTAGCCCTTTCATCCTTCGGACTTTGCCTAATTCAATGGATTGAGTCCCCAAGTTCAAGCCTATTCATTCTTGCAGCAAAAGGATACAGAAACAAGTGTTAACAGACTGACAAATTTTGGAAAACACCACATGCATCTGTGACACAAGGCCAAGATGACTGATAAAATTCTAGCCCCAGAAAAGATGATTACATAGAAATCAATTTCATTGACTGAGAAGGAACAGACTTTCAGAGAAGCCAAAATAAGGGTACTGGCACCAACTCCAGTGAGGTCTGGATCCCACCCAGAATAGCTAGGTGATTCAAAGTTAAGCAGTGATTCAGTCTTCAGACCACGCAACGCTCTTCCACCCCGCACAGACAAGCACAGAGGATGTACTTAGTGAAGCAGAGATCCAAATCACTCGGCCTCTGCTCTAACTGATAAACTCTATTCTCTCCTACCTTATCCCAAACACAAGAATACAGTCAGCAAATCAGGGTACCCAGGTCCCTCTGCTATTTGCTTGAAGAAAGACTAGAGTGTGCAGCAATGCATAGTTTCTTCTGCAAGTTGCATTGGAAAGGTAAGACTCGAGTGCCATCTGTTACTCATCATGGTCTCTGCATAAGAGAACATGTTCATAATTAAATTATTATTATGTTTGAAGTTAAAACAAGATGGAAGGAGGAAGATCTGCTTATGGGCTGTTCAAAGGAACTTGGATAAAACAGATTATTTTTTTTCAGGTTGGGCCCAGAGATGCCATTAAGAGATACTTATTCATTTGTAAGAAAGTGTAAAGTACCATCCATTTTCACTTCTTTGGTTACAGAACACACCCAGAACTGAACTATGCTCAGGCAGGTTGGGCAGGGTATAGTTCATTTTGATAAAAGACCCAGTAAAATTTGCCCATAAAGTGGCACTACAGGCTGCCTTAAGAAAGCTGAACTCAATTTAAAACCACTTTAGAAGAAGCTTTCTACAAATTAAGACTTGTTAATGAATAAAAATAATATCAGGCAGAACTTCTTGCTGATTATGAGAGAACTTAGTTAAAGGAAATTGTACCCATCTCCACAATATTGAAATGGCAACATGTTAATTTCCAGAATTACCAATATTCAAAAAATATTAAGAATAGTGCCCAGCTAAAGCCACTTCATAGAATTATTAGAATTGGAAGAGACATCCAGAGGTCATCTAGTCCAACCCCGCTGCAAGAAGCAGGGACACCCCCAACTAGATCAGGTTGCTCAGGGCCTCATCCAACCTGGCCTTGAATGTCTCCAGGGATGGGGCATCCACCACCTCCCAGGGCAACCTGTTCCAGTGCTCCACAACTCTTACAGTAAAGAACTTTTTTCTAATATCCAATCTAAATCTCCCTCCCTCCATTTTGAAATCATTACCCCTTGTCCTGTCACAACAGGCCCTACTGAACAGCCTCTCCCCATCTTTCTTGTGGGCCCCCTTGAGGTACTGGAAGATCGCTATAAGGTCTCCATGGAGCCTCCTCTTCTCCAGGCTGAATAACCTAACAGTGCTGTCTATGTGTATTTCGGATCTTTGACTTGTGTACTAAACACATACAGCAACCTCACAGCTCCTTGTAGAAATATTTTCAAGCAAAAGCGAAGTCTGAATATCAGACTTACATAACTGACCAAGATAATCATCTTGAAATAGCTAAATTTTAATTTTGTGTAATAAATAGCCAGAGTAAAGCCATTGACAAAGCTCTAAAGCATATCAGTAGAACCGGGTTTTGGGCAGCTTTGTTTGCCAACAACTTCCTGAGCCACCATAAATAGATCCAATGCATTTTCAATCTAACTATGAAATTCAATTGTGTTTTGAAGGAATAATCTCTATATAGCACACGTTAAAATCCTGCATAAGATCCACCAAGAGGTTTCTTTTCCTCCCTCCACACCTGATAACAGCTGCAGCCATTCTGACTCTGGACTTGGCACTGACTGCTGTCAATACATCAAGGGCAACCCTCCCTTTTACATTATAAACATTAAATGTCTTTGGGATTGTTACTAGGAAGCATGTCAGAAGTGACCAAGCAGTCAGCTGAGCACAAAGCTCCCGTGAATATATCTCTAAACACACAATGAGGAAAGATAACAAGAAGGGCATGGACAAAACCATTTTAGCAAAAGGTCCTTATTCAGAATGAAAACACATCCTGTTGAATAGAAGGACAAAAAGCACCTGGAAAATAAAACTCAGATTTCTAATACCAGAGAGCCAAAAAAAAAAAAAACCAAAACAAAATCAAACCTCAAACCAAAAAGACCCAAACAAAATAAACCAACAACGCAAGCACAAATGAGTCCAGTCTAAAAACATCATTGTAACTGAAATAATCTTTATCAATCAAACTTTCATAATACTCTCTCTTGCCCATTTAACTAACTTTCAGTTGGAAGTACTACGCCTTGATTTGGTGAATGGAGCTGCTGTTCTTTCAAGACATCAAGGCTACATATGAAGAGTTATATGGTAAAAAAAAAAACAAACAAAAAAACCCAAAATACCCAAGAGCAATAATAACAACAACAAAAAACACAAAGCAAAAAAAAAAAAACCCAACAACACTAAAACAAAACCACATATATTATATAGGGACCTCTTCATTAAAAAAGTGCTACTTCTCTGCTGAGATTACATTTCTTCCTCATATCACTGCTTAGACCACCTATTGCATTACTTATGAAAAGAGACTCCCACTTCCCCAGCATTAGCGCTGCTGTACACTGAGGAGTTTTCATTGGAAAGAATTGGTCAATTGCCTTGGCTTCCTGAATGAACAGCAACTGCGAGCTGCGAGCAAACAACTAAGCTGTGTTTGCAAGCAAGCCTTACAGTACCATGTGCAGTATACTTAGGAATTATATACATTTGTGGTACACTAAGAATGAAGGAATGCTCAGCATCACATCCCCAAAGTAGGAACCTGTTAATGTATTCAATATCGCATTTGCCATGTGCCGGGGAAGGGATGGGGAGCAGGCAGTAGAAGGTAATAGCAAAGAATTTTGTTGTTCCTGCAGGCATAATCCAGTCTTTTTTTTTCCTTCTAGGGACATTATATCGCCTTTAAAAAGCATATTTATTCCTGTCTCTGCCTGTCCCATATGTACCCTCTCCACAGGATTCTGGAGGGAGAAAGTACAACTAATCCTGACCAAGGAACTCTACAAGAGTCACCGGCAGGACTCAGATCAACCTTTCCTTGTCATGACCTTCTTGTTCAGTTTCTGTACAAGAAGTAAGGAGCCAAAAAGAGAGAACAGCAAGGAACTGTTTATAGATGTTTGACTAAGAGTCCCTAGGAAGCAACATTTGGGTGGGCAGCTGAACTTCAGCCTCCCAAGTCCTTGTGTGTGCTGACCAAGCAGCAACAGCTTATGACCCTCCTCTTTTTCAGGTCCTGAGAACTCCTTTGACACCTACTGACTGCCCAGAGGGCTCAGAGCTCTCTGTGCCTCCTGGACTGAACCATTAGAGCTGTATGAAGCCTGCATTACTTCTGTGGGAGGAGGTATGCCTGGTAACACAGGGAGTAGAGTCAAGCATACTCTCCTGATTCTGCCACACATTTCGAGTGAGAGATGTTCAGGTATGGCACAATTAGTATCACTTCTCCTTCATCCTGGAAAAGCAGGAAAAAAGTAATCTGTGCATAAGGATTTACTTGGAGTCCAAAACCAGGAAGATACTGAACCAGTCTATTTTCTTATAAAAGCAGGACCAATCATCAACATTCATATTTTTTAAATGAACAAAGAACCAATGAGCGACTACAAGGGCTTGTCATAAAATACAAGAGTACACTGGGCTCTGAAAAATCAACTAGGTGCAGGACACCTCCAGCTAGCTCCACTCAGTCTATGCTGGCACTGACTAGAGACATACTTTACATGTTAGCTTAGACTCTTCCTGCTGGAGGTCACAGAGATGAAAAAGGAAGAGACTGGTTCTGCTTCCCTGTATACAAACAAAGGCAATTTAAAACATTTACTGATGGTCATCAGAGCATTTTTTTTTCTACTGAGTTTAAGGGTGTTTGAGGAATCTTGCAGTGATGCCACTGAGCACTGCCCAAAGAGGGAAGCTGCATGGGAACATATCAGGGTCACAGCAAACCTTACTCAGCTCTCCCTCCTCTTCATGCCCGCCCTCAACTGCAGCTTTAGCGTGGGATCCTGACAGCAGGAGGTTCCCACTACAGGCCTTTGGCTTCATCTCTCTGTCAAGCCCCAGACTCCCAGCTCTTCCCAGGAACTCTCCACACGCTCCGAAGAAAGATCCCAGGCATTCATCTGGGACTCTGGGAGCCGCTTGCCTCATTCCTTCTGAGGAAACAGCTGGAAAGTTGCCCTCAAAAACTCATTTGTGAGCTGTATTCCCTCCAAAAGTTTTATCAGCTGGCTCATTTCAAGCAGGTTTTTAGAGAGGAATGGGAGAGCTGGACTGGACAAATGAACTGGATCAACACTGTTGCCTATCCCAGGCACCATATCCACAGACCCAAGTCATTCTTTACAAAGTCTCCAGTGAAAGCTTTTTACAGATGCAAAGCCAGGCAGGATACTTTCTCCTATCCCCCATCTGACCTTCCTGGCCCAGAGTTACCAGAAAGTTACACATATTCTCTGCCTTTCTTGTAAAACATGAGCAGCCACTTTTCCCACTTGTACTGTCTGAGAACTGAGAAAAACTAAAAATCTCTCAAGACCAAAGAACTTATCAAACCTGGGCATGATGACACTGATAACAAAGAACACTGAAAAGAGAAGCACAATTTTAATACTCCTTCTCAGGGAACAACAGAAGAAAGTCAAAATCTGCTCAGATCATGGGAGGACTGTAAGAAAGGAGAAGAATTATTGAAGAACAATGTTGGCACAAAACCAAATGGGCACAAACTGGCAACAAACAAATTTAGTTTGGAAATTAGAGACAGATTTCTAAACATCAGAAGCGCGAGGTTCTTGAACAGCTTCTGAATGAGAAACAATAGGAACAAATGCCATCTAATTTTGAGGCAGAGATTGATAAATTTGCAAAGTGAATCCTGCAAAATCATTTCCTGCATTTACAAAAATGCTGACTCTGAGACTCAGAAGGTCTCTTGCACACCTCATTCTCTGCTGAGCCAAGGCAAGATGAATGAATAAATACTATTTTTTTAATCTATTGCACCTGGTGCAATAGAACCTGAATACCAGCAGGGCAGCTATTGTAAGGGTTAGTCTGCTTGCTTTATTAACCAAATTTATGGGAGGAGGTTTGAGTGGAATTTATCCACCTGTAGGGGCTTTGGTATTTTCCGTTAAAAAAATGGATCATAATCATAAAATATCCTGAGTTGGAAGGGACCTGCAAGGACCTTCAAGTCCAACTCCTGGCTCCACACAGGACCAGCCTAGTCTGAGCCTGTGACTGAGTTCATCGTAAAGATGCTTTTTGAACTCAGTCAAGCTCGATGCTGTGACCCCTTCCCTGGGGAGCCTGTTCCAGTACCCAACCACCCTCTCAGTAAAGAATCTCTTCCTAACATTCAACCTAAACCTCCCCTGTCACAGATTCATACCATTCCTTTGGGTTCTATCACTGGTCACTGAAGAGAGAAGATCGGCACCTACCCCTTTGCTTCCCCTCATCAGGAAGCTATAGACTGCAATAAGGTTTCCCCTAAGCCTCCTTTTCTCCAGGCTGAAAAATTTGAGGGATTTCAGTCCCTCCTCATAAGACTTCTCCTCCAGACCCTTCACTATCTTCATTGCTCTCCTCTGGACAGTCTCCAACATGTTTGTGTTCCTTCTGTACTGTCCAGGTCTCTTTGCAAGGCTTCTCCATCATCAATGGAGTCAACAGCTCCTCCCAACTTGGTGTCATCTGCAAATTTACTTAAGATGTCTTCTAGTCCTGTATTCAGGTCATTTATTAAAACATTTTAAGGAACTGGGTCTAAAATGGAGCCCTGGGGAATCCTACTAGTGACTGACCACCAGCCAGACATAACTTCATTTACTATCACTCTTGGGTTCAGTGGTATGAAAACTGCCCACCCAACACATTATGGCTTTGTCTAGTTGTATGCCAGATATTTTGTCCGGCAAGATACTGTGAGACACAGTATCAAAAGCCTTACCAAAATAAAAAATAAGGAAAGACTGATCTTATAAGTTCTATATACCTATGATCACCTGCAAAGAGCATTATGGAGATGAACACTCCCACCTACCACACAACTTCTCACAGTCTAGTCTAGTCTAATGATTATCTTCACAGACATACACTCAAGGGCTAAAGTTATCAGAGGAACTGCAAAATGGAGTAGATAAATGAGAAAATTAAAACAAAACATCATCCAAGAAGACCCAGAGTTAAGCAAACACATTTTATAGCTGTGAAATATGTGGATGATTGAAAAAAACAATCACCTGTCTTTAAGACTTGACTGAAATTCTACCAGAGACACATTTCTGAAACCATTAAAAAGCATCAGCTGGAAGACTTCTTTTCACATTCTATTCCTCTACTGAAGAACCCTGGATAATACCACTCTATTCTACACACAGAAGAAAAAGCAAAACACGCAAAGCTGAAAAAGCATGAAAAATATAGGACTGTAATGTAAGAAGTCATCTTTGAACTCTCCTGCAGCACATCAAATATGAGGTATTCATTCATTCCCACAAATGGAGTCAGTGTTGATCTATAAGCTGCAGCTCTGTATTACACATCTCAGTTTCATGCATTTAAGCCAGACAAACATTCCCAGAGGATTGAAAGAACCCGCTACAGTGAGTTGTGGTTCTATTTTGGATCATATCACAGCATAACAAATCACAGTTTCAGACACTGGGGATAAGGGGCTCAATAAACCAGGTAGCATGATAACTTCATGGATATCCTTTCCACACACACAGCCATGTGTAGAATCAAATCCATCTAAGGCCCTTCAAACTGCACAGCTATAGAGCAATGATCACTCTCATGCCTATGTGTATCCATATACCATTATTCATCTAAACAAACTGCTAAACGCACATAATTTACTGGACTGTTGTATAACAGTAGCTATCTAACCCTCTCCACACAAACCTAGACTGTTTACCAGACCTGACCTCTCACAACTGAAGAAGCAGAAGAAAACTTTTAATGCAGAAAGTTTCTTTTGGTGCTGATGGCTTTTTCCAGTGTCTTTCTGGCTGTGCTTTCAGACAAAGTGGTCCTCAGAAGGAGAACCACTAGACCTATTTGGTCTAGTTTCTTGTGGGACAGGGGTCATGGGGAATCCTGAGTGCTGAGAATAATGCACTGGTCTAGCACATTTCTAGAATCAAAGTGGTTTGTATATTAAATGCATTTTCAAAAGGTAAAAAGCCTCGCAATTTAAAGGTTGGATTAGGAAGCCAGCCATATTGCAAGTACCCTGTTCTGGAACTCCAGTCCTTCTGATCTTTGCTCTGGTTCCCAAAGAAATAACATTAAAACATGCAATGGCATTTAGAAAAGTTTCTCTTAAGAAAGCATCTTACAGCACCCTGTGCAGATTAGCAAATCTTTCTGAAATGTGGAAAGATTCCTGTTAACTTCTAAGATGAGAGCCCAGACTCAAGAGTTCAAATATTGCTGAGGTATGAGATGCTATATTTTCCTAAAGAATTTTGCACATTGAGATGCCTGACTATTAATGTCATTTGGTTCTCAGGCTGAGAAACTGAAAACGTAACTGAGCTATTTTGACAATCTGGGCCTTGGAACATGAAGGAAGTCAAAGTAGCAAGAAGTGAGCAGAAGTCTCAAACACTGACAGTCACACTCTCTTCTCTCTATATTGTGCTTAAAGTCAAAGCTCTGCAGTAGTTGCCTTCTTTCCAGCTAATTAAGGTGTCTTGAAAAGATAAATAAAACAGGGGTAAAATAACTTGGCTGTAGTACATTTTTATTTGCCATTTTAATTTCACCTACAAGTCAGCTACCTTAAGCATGACACTGCATGGCTGGCAAAAGCACAGTGTTATTGACTAAAACCTAACATCACTAGAACTCATTATTTGTTCTTGGGTAATTTCTTAAGTGATTAAAAAAAGAGGTTGTTCAATATAAATAAAACCCTGATGAGCTTCCAACCCAAACACTGTGCAGTATTAGATGATGAAAGATCTGTTAGCAACAAGAAACAGGAAGTTGGAACTATCTGGCCAAGTTTCACTCTATAACCTGGGTAACGTATAATTAAAAAATAACCAGCACAAACAGCTTCCAGTACAAATATATACTTTTATGAACTAGTGCTCTACAGACAAAAATAATGTTGTCTGTTTTTTTCTTCCTCTATAGAATATGACTAAAAGACCACTACTGTTTAAATCTCAGGAAAAGGGGAAGATGGCATGTATACAAACATGTGAATACAAAGTTTGCATAATGTTTAAAAACATTATGGCTTTTTAAAATACAACATCCTGCCAAAACATTTATTATGTGCTAAAGTTATTGCACATCCTTGCAAGTACTATCACAACCTCTGTGCAATGGTCATACATAGTCCCTCTGTCCCATCTTCCAGTCTGAAAGGAAGTGTGTGCAGCTCACACAGTCTTGACTTCTGGATGAGTTTAATGCAAAAGCCCACAGGCAGCTTTCCAAAGAGCTTCCAAATCAGACAAAGAATGCAGAGCCTAAAATCACATGGCTTGTGGTAATGCAAGTGAAAAACCACACAGAGGCTGGTAATGGAATACAGTATGCCCTTCCACCAGGTCACTGGGCTGAATCCATTCTGCATAACAAACAAAACCAATTCCATTTGGTGGTTGTTCATGTGGAATGAATTGATGAAGGCTGTCCTGATAAGCGAACAAGTTTGCCATAGTATCGTCACTTGAAACAAAGAGATCACAAGGACATACTTCTGTTGGCATAACGTGAACAAGATTGCAAAAGAAGCCACCCCAAACCTAAATTGTTAGCACCTTGTTGGCAATCTCACAATGCTGGCAAAAAAAAATTTTAAAATGTTGACCAGAAAGATGCTGAACTTCACTTTTTGATCCTCTGATAGGACCAAAATGCACAGCTAGAGAGCAGCACTGGAGAAGCTGACTCAGACTCAGTGCAAGGCATCACTTGTTCTGTGGCTGAACAAAGAGATTGTGGCCTTCCAGGGCTGCCGCTGTAACAGTTTTCACTCAAACTAAATTAATTTTGCCTTCTTAAGCTGAAAAGAAAACCAACTCATCAGTGACGCTCCCCAAGATTTTGGTATTCTTATATATTTGGTATTAGCAGGTGCCAAAAGGTCAGTCTCAGCCATTGCACTTTTTGAGCAAACCCAGCTTCCTGCCTTTTAGCACACACACAAATTTGGCACATTTAAACAAGGGAGTATTAATTTTACTGAAGCATCAAATTGCAAGAAAAAGGTTTTGTTTGCCTATCAGAAGATAAAATTGAACCTTTAGAGTGTTTGGTGGTTTGTTTGGTTTTGTTATGGGTTTTTCTGAGGGGAGAGGGTGTGTTAAATAAATAAATAGCCATTTTCATTCAAGCCCTGAAGCTTTTGCTTTATTTTGGGTCTGTTTCAGCTGTAGTAAGATGTACTTAAAGTAAACAAGCACACCCCAAAATACCCCATATATTCCATCCATCCCCTGAATGATGTCCTGTACCTGAACATGTATGATAATGCCCATCCTGCTGTCAAAAGCATAAGCTGTCATCACCAAAGCATTAACATAGGCACGCACATACATGCACATGCTCACACACAGTGTTTATAAAACTGCCACTGTAAGGGGTTTGGGGTTTACTTTTTTAATTAACTGAAAATGATAACACAAGTGCTTCTCATCTGGCATAAGCTTGGGTTTCATCAGCTGCTGGAAAAGATTCTCTTGGAGAAATGAAATCTATGTTTCTTTACGTACTTTCTGTGGATTTCAAAATAAACATAGCTATATGATCATGCCAGTTAATAAACAGATGTAGGTAGCATTACAGGTCTTGCTACATCTAGAAAGAGACTGCAGAGCTAGACACATTAATCCTGCTAACACATCCTATAGGCTAAGTGACAGAACATCCCATTTAAAGCCAAAACCATGAAGCATAGATGTAAAGAACTGGGAATGGCAGTTGCAAAGGGTGCCCTTAACCTACCTGCTGCACGTGGATAATGCATTATATACCACATGGAACAAAAGACATTTCACTATTTGAGGCTCTTTCTGCTTTTGCACATTTCTCACTCTTGACATTTCTGTCAAATTGCTCAAACAGAACAATGTATGAGAGCAGGAAACTGAAAATCACTCACCTGTCCAAAAACATAAAGGACACAATCTGTAAGGCAAAAGCCCTGAGCATAAAACTTCTCCTTTCCCATGAAGGCACCGAGAAGTGTAGCCTATACAAAGTAACAGCACTGCCAGTTGCCACTTTATCTTTTTTCATATGGAACCTTTACAATGCATGGTCTCTTGAACTTATCCAGTTATAAAAAAAAGGAGGAATCTCAGCAGGACCTTTTTTGGTCCCTAGGAACCTAGAAATCCCTACCTCTTTTCCATATCTCCTGCTCCAAAACACATTAACTTGATACATACTTTTTCAAAGTGCTCAGAAGATTATTTCACAGGTTTCAGGGTGTAGCAAAGAGAACAAAAGGGATTTCACCACTGCTTTGATTTACTGGCTGGCAAGGCCAGTGCAGTATTTAAATGTGATTATTTAATGATATATTAGGTTACTACCATATTTTTGTAAGTATAATTACACTGCTAGTGTGCCTAAAAATGTTGTAAAGGCTTCTTGTTCATTACTTTTTAGCTTTAAGAAATAATACTCAATAATGGATTGAGATTAAAAGGGAGCTTGAAATTTTCCAATGATTCTCAAGAATCTGGTTTAAGAAAAAAGAACTTTGAAGCTACAGATAAGACAAAAGAACAGCTCAGTCATCAACTGTCTCAGGCACAAGATGACATCTGTACATATGAGAAGATGGAAATAAATGAATGGCTTGGAAGATGCTCATGATCACAAGCTTTGGCAGTTCTCATGTAACCTGAAAGAGTCAGGACTAGCTGTATACAGACATCTACTTCATGGAAATATTCTTTGGGGAACACATTCCTGCGGTATTTCCCCTTCACCTCCACTTTCAGGGCATTAAATGTTACTTTCTGTCACCTTTCCAGAGGTCAACATTTTTTACATGTTGCACAGGACAAAAACTTGAGAAGTATCCACTTATAGTGATTAATATATCATATGTGTGATGGAAAACGTGTCTTTCAAAATGATTGCAAAAGTTGAGACATGCAACTAAATAGGACGTAAAACCCTATCACCATTCAGTCTAAAAAACTGCCTATGAAGTCTGTCATCAAAAAAACAGACAGGTTACTATGCTATCAGCACAGTGTGTCTGATGTGAAACAGGTTTTAAGTTGGAATCCTGCTTCTGTTCTATAAACCAGAAAGGGGCTTTACCTACAGTGGAGAATAAGGCCGGGTTCATCTTGGCTATGTGAGCATCCCAAACTTTCATAACCTGCAGTAGCATTCTGTGCTAGGTGAAGCCATAAACATTCTTAAATGATTTTGCAGTAGGCTTTGTTAAGTAGATTATGATAAGATACTCAAACATGAATTAACAACAGGAACCTCGAGCTCTGCAAAACAGTGACCAAAACTAGTAATACTAGAAACCAAACTATCAGTGATTTGTTGAGTAGCCATGAGTCTTCAACTGGATAGACTCACTCAGCAGTTGCTGTCAGTGTAAGCAAATACTAGACAAGCACTCAAATGAAAGGCACAGAATTTATAGCACCACCAAGATCGTAAGTATCCACTGGCAGGTAAAACGGGCAGTGTCTAAAGAAAAAAAAAAAAAAGCTATTAAGATACCTGTCATTAACTTGGCAGGTGTTAGGTGAAGAATTTCTTAACATTTTAAATATGACAAACTTATGTCACATAAAGCTAATGTTTTGGAGACACTGCAGGAGTTAAGTGTAAGACCTGAGCATGACTCAGAGAGAGACTTTTAGAGTGGACTCTAAGGTATAAAGCTACTCAAAGAAAAACACTCAGGAACAAAATAAAACACATATTAAAGCGAATTTCCAAACAACTCAGTAAAAATAGGAGCTGACACATCAAACTGTCTCTTCCATTTGCAAAGATTTGAATTTGAAAAGTAGACAAGCAGGAGAACTAATATAACTTCAACTACTATATTAAACATGTCATGCAGACAAATGAAATAGATGTGGAGATGCAACAGATAAGAATTCAGCTGAATGTCAGTGACAGTGGAGGAGACACGCTTTCAGTGAATAAATTAAAATTAAACAGCTTCCTACCAAGACAAGCATCTGCCAGGGCCAAATGTGTCTCAGGATGTCTGATAGCTCTATCATGCTCAATGAACTTGTTCCACTGCCCAGGGATTCAGCATGTCCTGTGCAACACAGGAGTGACAGCTGAGTAATCCTGTCAAGCAGGCTGCATCAAGGAAAGTGAAAAAGAGTCGTTGGTCAGCTACTGAGGCAGCAGTCAGGTGTATGACCGGTGCCTGTGAGTTCAGAGATGAACCAAAGAGAGAAATCTTTCCTCTGATGCAGCAAAACATTTCAAAGGGCCATTCATACCTAGAGGTCTAACGAATCATAAGGAATATAAAGAAATAGCATTTTTTCTCTTAAAAAACTAACATCCCAAGGAAACAGCTATTGTGAGGCAGCATATAACTATCTCTCACAGGTAAGAAAGTTGACTTCTGCTCACATACTCCACAGATTCAGCAGAGATAGTAGCAGTCTAAACTTTTCAATAAAATAGAATAACTGGGAGTCTGAACAACTGAGTTCCATATACTGATTCAGTTCTTTTAATCTGCTTTTCTCAGGTTGTCTCACATGAAGGACTCAAAACCCACAAATCTTTCCACTCTACTGCAAGTGATTTATAAGTAGCAGGAATAAAGCCAGACAGAAACATCTTGTTGTTCAAGGCACAACCAAAGCTCCAGATCACAATAGAGACATCTTCTAATAAAGTCTGTATCAGATGAGAACTTGACAGTTCCGATCCTTCCCTACTCACAATAGAACTGCACTAGTTAATACCATCATTCCTCTTGAAGCCTTTGATTCAAGGAAACCCAAATTCCTATTCCACAAAGCAGCAAAATGTTATTACACACAGCAGGGTACTCATAAGGGAGCACACATACACAGAGGTTAGGACAGTCTATCACTGTATTCCCTAGCTCCTTGTTATATGTGGGCAGAATATACCACAGTTATCAGCCTCTTGTACCAGTAGCGGCATGAAGATAGCTATATGCCCACCTGAAGCTGTCCATCCTCCTTTTCCCATATTATTTGGCAATATATGGTTCGGTCATTAGGATTTATGGCTCTATTCACCTTATAGATCTCCAACCTCTGGCACACATCTGTACAGGATACAAAGAATACATTCCCATATCGGATGTCTAACTTCAGCCTGCAGCTTGATCAACACTGAGTGAGATTTCTTTCTCATCTCCTACTGAAGTTTCTGTCAAGGGATTCCACACTTTTCCTCCTACTGTTTATCCAGGTCAGTCCTCCGCAACACATTCCAGAAAAATATAATGGGATCGTAACCAGGCTCTAATTTCTAGAGCTGATCAACAGAATTTATGTTTCTAATTCAGATCATCACTTTCATAACAGAACAAAACAAACAATACAAAAAAAAAAAATCCCCAAACTATCCAAAACCCAACAAGCCCAATGCTACCTCCACAATTTAAGGGAAAGAAAATTAAAACCAGCGACTGCTCTAAACCGATGCTATACACTGCAGCTTTCTGTTCGTGTGAACAATTGCTGGTTTAATTGTTTAGAACCATTTTATCTCTACCCGAGAGATATCTCTCACTTGCTCCAGTGAAAAGCTCCCTGTTCCAGGGAGGGTTGTACCAGATGCAGCAACACCGCCCTCTGTCCCACTCCGAGGAAATGGCATTTAAAGCCTCTGCTCTTCAGAGCTGCCAATGGACTTGGCTAACTTTAAACTAACATAGGCAACATTTGCTCGGCCACGCTTTAACATCTAGATTTCCTCTGGTAACACAGTTTAAGAAATACTCTTATTGCTGCCGCACACATCCCAGGACGTTTAAAAACTGCTTGACACGAGATTTGGGCTTACTCTGGAAAAGTAAATGACAAGTCACTTCAATCTTCTTGAAATCTCCTTTAATCACCTCCGCAAGAAAAACCAATTACAGCTCTTACCACCTTTCTTCGCTCCCTGCTCCCTAGCCCCCACCAGAAAAGGTGCTAGTTTCACCCTCCCCACTCCTGCAGCAAAGCTTCAGTGTGGAAAGAAGGTTTCAAAACAGGAGCACAAACACTGACAAATCCTCCAAGTCGGTTGGTTTGTTTGGGGTTTTTTATACTTTTATTTTGCCTCCATGTTTTGCCAGCTGCTCGGCTTAGAAAACAATATTAAAAAGGGCTGCAGAAAGCATTACAAATGAAGACACTGGAAAACTGCAGCCCGAGGTGGAGGAGGATGTGACTTGAGCTTTACTTACCAAGTTTATCCAGCTGTGGATTTTCCTACTTGCTTTTTACAGCAGCTGAGCTCAGTGCTCAGGAACGTCCACCCCGCGTCAGGGAGCCAGGCAGAACGCTGATCCCCACGCTGGATGCTGCCGAGCAAGTGGAGCTGGGGGGTGGTGGAGGAGGTGGTAGCAGTGGTGGTGGTGCCTGCTGCTCCTGCGGCTGCTGCTGCTGCTGCGTGCGCTCTCTCGTTCTGACCCAGCTCAGGAACTGCTTCCCATTCCCCAGCCCCGCTCCAGCGCTGCGGGCTCTGGGAGGCAGGGCCGGCCCCTGCTACTGTTCTGCACTTTCTTAAAGGGACAAGCCCCGGCCTGGCAGGACCCAACGCGAAGCGGGAGCTGCCGGGGCTTCCCGGGGTGACGTGTGGAGCCGGGGCGGCGGGAGAGGTGGGCTCACCGCCTCCGACCCGGGCGACAACCATCGCAATACGAGCCGGTTCCCTACGTGCTCTAGAGCGCAGCTTTTCAGTCCAGGCTTCCAGGTGCTGCTTGTTTGCGGGTCTTTTTTTTTGTTTGTTTGTTTAATTACTATTTTCGCTTCCTTCTCGCCCTCCGCAACATAGGTGGAATGGCTGCGGGGAGAAGGGGTTGGTATCAGTGGCGGGGGCCGCGCGTGGGGTCCCACCCGCGGCAGGGACCCTGGCGGGGCGCAGTGTGTCCCCTCCGGCCCTTTGCTGGGCTCTGTGGCACACTGTCCCCAGCGGCATCAAGGGTCAGGGATATCCCACAGCAACTCGGCTCGTCTTGACCTTAAGAGATTTTACTCCGTATGATGTAGAGGACATGGCTTAATTAAATAAAAAGCCCCCTTTTTCCAGTTGTTCCCCTTCAGTCGTTCTCCAGGTAGCCTTCATCACGTGTGAAACACTGCTTCAAGCACGTTTAATGCAAGTTTACTTGCAGCCCTATCTGATATCAATAGCTGGATTAATACGGGGACTTGTCTGCCTCGTGTGTTGCTGTCTGCACTGGGTGAAACTGCATCCTCTTCAGTAACGATGGAATTCAGAGATAGCAGCACCATCTGCAAAATATCTCCCCCTTTTTTTTTTAACTCAGGGAAATATATGGTTTGCTCTCTGTACGTTTAAGTCATTTGTTTTTGTTACAATAACTGAACTCTTATGGTGACAGTACCAATCAACACATATCACAAGGCAAAGTCATTTATATGTATATATTTAAAGGCACAGCCAGAGAAAGCAAATTGCAGAGGAAAAATATAACCTTTGAGCTTGCAGGCCAAACCAAATAAGATGAGAACTAGTCACCATGGCCTGGTCACCTCTGCTTTCATTTGTGCCACTGAACAGAACCGGTACAGACTGCTAGCAAGCCAACCTAATTTCTGTTTCCTTGGGCCTAAGGTAAGAAGATGTGGGTACAAACCAAAAGGCAAATCCAGCCTTTTCAATGCTAATGGTCCTTCACAAACAGGCTCAGTAGGTATCCGCTAACTACCGACGTGTACATCCTAGCCTGTAAGCAAAGTAGCCATTTAGCCACACTACTAAATTATAATCTTTGGCATTATTAGCCTTATATTAAACCTCGGGGACTCATGTGCGTTCCTATAGCATGAGCTGTACTATGCTCCTGCCTTTCTCAGCATAAAGCCTGGGAAAATTTTGTATGATTTATACATGCAAACTCCATGTGATCCATGGTAGAAGAGATTTTGATGCCGTCAGTCCTCCCCTCTGTTCACACATTTCCACTGGTCTATTAATCCTCACTTTGCACTCACATCTCTGCCTACTATTTTTTTTTTTATTTTGTCCTCCAAGTCCTTGCCCTTTTACTCCCAGTTACCCCTTGTGTATGCCAGGTACTTCTGCAGCCGATCTCCATGAGCTGTAACTTGGTGTCCCCTCTCTGCTCTATCCTCTCAGTTTCTCACTGGAAAGGGAAGGAAGAGCTGAAAGAAGGAGAAGTGAGAATGATTAACTGATTCCTTCTCTGGCTTTCTCCCTGCCCTCTCCTCCCTCCAGCCAGGGTTCTGGAGCCAGAGGCCTGTATCTAGCCCTAGAAACTAACTTGCTGCAGCAGGCCGAGGGTTAGACAGGTTTGCATTACCACTCCTTCTCACGTTAGCACCCTGTAATGATACAATGTAACTAAGAAAAATGGCCCTTGTCTTGTTCATTAGTTAAAAGTTAACAAAACGCTCATCTTAAGGACACAGCTGGTCATCCATTTGATGCCTCAGCTAAGGTTATTTTGGTATGTTCAAAACAGGCAGAGTCTGTTTATGAGACAATGGGGTGACGTGGTGCAGGGATTTGAAGGGCATAGACATCAATGATGGAGAGACACTGGGGCTTGGAGAGAGCTAAAGTGATGCTGCATTGTTCTGCATGCACAAAACAAAACACCAAAAAGTGCCCATCAGGAAACAGGGCTGTGCCAGTGGACCAGAATGATCTAAGATAAAGAATGATAAGATAAAAAAAGACTATCTGCTGCTCCTTACAGTCTTCATAATTGCATAAGAAAGCTGCCCCCTCTCTCACTACAGCATCTGGATGTTCCATTGACAGAGCATTGTCTAATGGTTACAGCACAACTCCTGGTTTCTATTACCAGCTGTAGGAGAAATGTGTGGTATATGAAATAAAATAAAGGACAGAGAAGTTGAATTCTGTTGCATGCTTCGATATGTAGTCAGAAGTAAATAAAACCAGATAAATCACTTATTCTTTCTGTGACTGTTTCCTCAGTAACAAAAAAATACGTTAAACTCTGGTGTTATATAATTCAATACTTGTATTAGTAACAGCCTGGGATGAAAAATGCCAGAGAAGCCAGAGCTTTTTATTATTAAATACCAAACTGCAGATACCTCAGTGAAAACTGCAGTGATGCGATTTGTGAAACTGATTTTGGAGAGCAATCCCCTTGTACAAGAGGTGACATTTAATACAAACTATTTTGGTGTCTTAGCTTATATAGGACAGCAAAAACAGAAGTCATACCAAAGCTACCAAGACAAAAAATAGGTATGTTTCTAAGAGTGTAAAACATAAAGTCTACCACCCAAAACAGTACATACTTACAAAGTCAACTCCTTTGGAATTTAGGAACAAGACCATTAAAGAAATCACCTGCTTATTTCTGTAAGCTCTTTTAGGCTCTGATGACTAAAGTCAAAGCCAAAAAGATGTAGTATTATCTATGTGTAAGGATCCTTAGCAGTAATACATGAAAAAAAAAAACAAAGGGAAAGGGACACAGAAAAAAAAATGCAGCTAAAAAATAGATTATTTATAGAATGCAAAAGCAAAAGCTTCTGTGAGATGTTGCTCTACCTCTGGAGACACTGTTTGTTAGAACCTTTGTCAAAACAAAAGGACACGGGTATATTAATCTAACAAAAGTGCCCATTGTGAGAGGATACCCAGTGCCAGGCTGACAATGAGATGAAACACCATGGCCCTGTGAGCTTGGCTGCATGCTTTGCCTGACACCACCACCCAGCGCAGTTATAGGGTCAAAGACTTCTGCTCTGTCTCTTTCATACCCTCCCTACAGAGTTTTTTTTTTTTTCTGTATGTCTCTCACTCTCTGAGATACTCCACAATGTTTTGAGCATCTCTTGTCACACCATGCAGAGCAATTACTATGTGACAGTGACATTGGATGTGACACGATGATGGGACCATCATTATCCTTACTTATCAAAGAGCCACAAGAAATTCTGTCTCCTGTCTCCAAGGGACTGTAATGAGGCATATATAGTCAATACAATACAGATTTGGTTATTAGAATTATTCTAAAACTCTTCTAAAAGTATTTGCACCTTTGGGCTCCAAGATCTAATCCACATCTTTAATGTAGTAATACAGCAGTTTGAGAACTTTCTTTGAACTTTAAAAAAGTAGGTATGCAGATAATGCTTGGCTAAAATAATATTTAATATTAATTATAAATTAGAACTCTTAATGCCACAAGATTGTTTTCCACTTGATGAACCATAATGCATGTACACATCAGTGAGTATATCTATGCGTTTACACATGTGCATGCAAGCAAATGTTTGAATGAAACTGAAACAGAATTTACTGGTATTAAGATTAGCTTGCATCTGATGTATTGTTGGTGTACTTCTATTGTAGCCTTCCTGACACCATGGAAAAATGTTTTTTAGTTAGCTGACACTACAAACCCACCACAAACATTTATTTTTAATGGGTTTATTTTCTCATTAAAAAAAAAAAGATGTATAATGTAAATAAATTTGTTTCAAGAGCCTTATCAGATCTGTAAAAGTGGTGCAGTTAGTGAAAGTTATGGCCTTCAACATAAAGCTAATATTCCTTGACAATACCTTAACTTAGCTATCAAACTACTTCTACCAATTGTTCTTAAACAAAAATATTTGTTTTCTGTATTTAAAAACATCCCCCACACCAGAATTTAAGTGCACTACAACTACATACAACTCTGTATCCATGATAATAAGATGTAAGATGTTCATTTGGACCTTTCTGGAGATGGCACATTAAATTTCACACTTTGTGTTTTTTCCTGTTTGCAGCTCCTCTTTCACTGTCTCTTAGAAAGCTAAAGTCAAATATTACTTAAAATGAAGGAAAAAAAGGAAAAATTATATGGAAAATTTACAGGAATTTTGCTTGGTATTTTTCTAACATTTTAGAAGTGTGACTCTGTTTTCATATAATGACTCAACTCAGATCCCTGAAGGCAAAGAAGACAGAATCCTCCATAATTAGAATAAATTTCTTGCCACCAAAACAATGATAATTTACCAGCTATTAAAGGTAGTAGTCCCTGGTTACTGTAAACATTATTAGCCAGTGACTTCACTTTGACTTCATTTGCAATCTTTGAAGAAACTTGGGTTGTGTTCACAACTAATACCTTTTTAAAGCTATTCATACCACAAAATACAAACCTACATTCAAATATATCATAATTCATCTGAATTTTAGATCCTTTGAGTTTCTTTCTGTTTGTCAGTTAGCAGTATAGAGGGCACTGATTTGAAAAATGGCATCTTCCTCAGCTTTCCCTATTATTTTGGAATGCTTCCTCCTCTTTGCTATATATATATTCTCATCTTCCAGAGAATATTTTTTTTTAAATAAATACTATTGTAAATGGTCACCTTATAGAAAGGTGCAGTATGCATAAAGGTGATCTCTATCCAAAATTTAGTAATCACATATTGTTGACTAGATCTACTAAATATCTGAACTAAGGAGGGGTGAAGTGAGCTTGTCCCTAGGCAAAAGGCTGTATAATAACATTTCATATTTTTCATTTGAAGGATTTATTAAACACAAAAAAAAAAATCCAAAAAACCATCTTGGGCTGCACTGGAACATAGGCTTTCACTTACTATAATTTACAAATTAATTTAGGCTCTGAATGGTCTGAGGTTTGTTATTCTTCCCATGACTTATATGAATAGATTTGTTTAGCTGCATGGCATGTAGAGGCACGTGGGCTTTTTTACGTTTTGAAAGTATTTCATGAATTTCTGATATTGTATTGACCATCATTTAATTATCAATGATCTAGACGAACATGTCCTGTTCCAACCAAGAACAGGGTATTAATACAGTCAGAAATAAAGTCATCTCAAGCATAAACACACTGACCTCAGTGACTTCCAGGAAAATCAAAGCAATGTTAATATAGAGGAACGGGAAGAAGGAAAGGGAATGGCTATTTCCACTTATTCTGATACAGGGTCTAGGTCTCATCTTTTAATCTGGTTGACTTTTGGTTAATACAAAACCAGAGTGATGAAGTAATGGCAGTTTTTAAACTGCCCTTGTGACTCTGTGGTCTATAAGCTGATCAAGGTATGTTAAGACTGATGCCAAGTTAGAACAGCCTTGGGATTTTGTAAAGGATACTTGGCTTCTCATCAATCCCAAAACAGCTGCTTAGCTCCAGCTAAATATCCTCTTTCTTTACAGTACTGGTGACAGAATTGTCACATTGCTCCTATTCTGCCGAGGAAATGCACTTCTTTCAAAAGTGACTTCAAGTTTGCCAGTTCTGCACACTTCTGAGAGCTTTGTAGTATCTCAGTGGAAAAATAGTACTGGCTCCATCTGTGGTACTGGATAGGGGACAACATTTGCTTACTCTTTGCAGAGGAGCTAGAAGAATTAGTTATGGTTGGTGTGGCTTGCTAAATTCTGATTATTCATGCCCTTTGAAGTTTATATGCAAACTAATTAGCAGCACCGACCCCTTAGCAAGAAGCTAAAATCAATTAGTAAGGCAGCTGTTCTTATTATAGCAATTAATTGCTAATGACATTTGGTCTCAGTACTTGATGGCCAAGTTCTTCATCCTGGCTTTTAGAGCTTTGCTGTTTTGTTGTTGGATTATTTTGCTTTCCTCCATTACACCACTCTTTACCCACCCTGATTTTTCCTGGACATAACTTCCATCACAAAATCTGTCCTATTTTGTGACACACACTTTCCTGGAAAATACTTGGCTTTCTTTTCAGGAATTCCTGTATGCCTAGAGTCCTGGATATGGGACAAAGTTCCTATGGAAAGGTGGCTTCTTACTTCTAGGCAAAGGATGCTGAATTGCTCTCTTGGAAATGTGCTTGACTCTAAGGGTGGAGACATGGGAAAAGGAAGGTGTAAACCTTCTTTTTTGTATTTGGCAAGACAGTTTATTTCACTGGCAATGCAGAGCACCCGTGCTTCAGTGGGGTGCTAAGTAGTACATATGTCATTACTAGAATGATTTAGTTGCTCTGGAGACAAAAAAAAAAAAAAAAAACAAAAAAAAAACCAAAAAACAAAAAAAATACAAAAACNACATAGAATCACAGAACTGTAGGGGTTGGGAAGGACCTTGAGAGATAGGTCTCTCTGTGAAGCAGTTGACTGGGATATTGAGAGGGCCACATCCAGATTCTGCAAGGCTTAATTCCATCATGGTAGTCTGAGCCAGAAGGAGACTTGGCATATGCCAAAAGGATAGCACATATTTATCTAGGTAGTGGCCCTGATTCTAAGCAAGATGTCCATGCAGAGACTGGGCTCCTAAAATCATTGTTTGCTCCTGAACTACTGCATATGCCAGACAAGCAGCTGATAACTTTAATGGATGAAAGTAATTAAGAATGAATTAGTTCCCCAGAAGTCTTCAAAGATGTAAAATGGTAATATTTTAAAATTTGGGGGAATAAATGTTTTCCTGAATACATATTCATACACAGTTCAAGGACTGGATCATTGAGCAAAACATTGTAACTTAGTTCACATGGCAGAATCTGAAATTTTACATTTGTGGGTTTTTTGTACTGGCTGTCTGTGAGGTTCTAATAGCTGTGGGAACTATTTAGGGTGCTGACAGAGGGGCATCAGGATCATGCCTGATGACTACAGGAAACCTACTTCTCAATTCAGCAGTATGACTGAGCTTGAGTCCTGACAACTGATTCTCCACTGCCCTGCTGCTTGGTGTACTCATTTACATAAGTGTGAAGCATGAACCATTTTTACTCAGCCATACTTTACACTCGATTGCAGTTGTGTAAATACTGCTGCAGAGTGTGGCAGTAGGGAACTGGGTCACATGACTTCACAGTGTTTTGGGTCCCATAAATTTGAAAATACCATGGGAAGAGAAGGTTTCACACTATTTTGTCTCTGTAAGTGATTGTTGCAAGCACTATGAGGGAAATAGAAAGGACTCTGAGAATGATGAGACATTAGGTGCAATTAGACTTCATGCACAAATCAAATGCACAAGCTCTTCTCAATAGATTAAAGCCCTGAAGGATTCTAAATTGCACCAAGGAGGAAAATGCTGGCATTAAGTTTTCTCCTAATTGGTGGCCGCTCTGGAAGAATGACAGACAGAACAAATAAGAGAAGAAAAAACAGAGCATAAAATCAAGAACGTTACTAAACTATCATTTCCAATAAGTATATTTACTAACTTACAAGAAATGCCTTCAGTGTAGACTAAAATTATAATAAAAAACATGTTAATATGCTGGCCCTCAGATAGTAAAAGTGTGACTAACACTTTTAGCACAGCCTAGATACAAGTTCTGTTCTGTTGAAATCACAGAATCACAGAATCACAGAATATTAGGAGCTGGAAGAGACCTCAAAAGATCATCCAGTCCAACCCCCCTGCCCTAGCAGGAATGGTAATGGCACAAAGATAATGTGCGTTAGGAGGTTACAATTTTTATGCCATTAGGATTTTTGTTACTTCTAAACACACGTGGCTTGTGTGTGTATAATCAGGGATAGTGAGGTCCTGTTTGCTCAAACCTTGCTCTGACGTTGAAAACCCCCTTGCAGTTGTGGAAGAGTCCTCTTCCCCAGTGAATGTAGGTAACATCACGCGAGTCTGAGAGAACAAAAGTGATACCTTCCTGGCTATTCCTCTCCCTCTCCACACATGTAAATTAGAACTAACCTGGATGATCTGCGTAGTATCTTATTTGTTCTTCTCTCTTTCTAGATCTCTGTGTTCAGTAGCACACCTTCAGATGGGTTCTTATGACTGTAGAGATGGTGTTCTGGAGAAACAATTGCAAATAAATAGTTCCTTTTAGCTTTCTGTCTATTTAAATTCATGTTGAACATTTTGTCACTTCCAAAAGAAATTACAGAAGGTATATGTAGAGAAATTCCTGTATGGTCTTTGTTAGGTTCAGCACAGAGCTGACCTACCGGTATTTTGATGAAATCACTGTATCTTAAACCAGAATGATTTTAAACACAAGCTTGACACTAAGCAAGAGAAGATGCAGGTAGCAGGTAACTCAATATGAGTGTCTCATGTAATATCATATGTTCAACACTGATTGCATCTGCGACAACAAATTGTTGATTAGCTACTCTACACATTAACTTTTAGTATAAGGATCATAAATGATCACTGATACAGAAAAAAAGGAACAAATTTGTCTGCACAGAGAGTGATTAATGTACACAAAAATGGTTTTCAGCTGATACAGAGCTATTGGCTTTGGTTTCTTCCCATCAGCTGCTCTAGACAGTTGACTTCCAGGATTTAGGAGGAAATCTGTTATGAATTATTTACTTTTATCATTCAGCTGATTTTCTTGGTTTGGGTTTTTTTTTTCATTATTTTTATTAAAACCAAATGACTGTGCTCCAGGACATTCCACAAATGCTGCTGTACTGTCGTTTTAGGAAATACCATTAAAGTGACCTTTTCCTTGTCTGATTCCTATGGCATTTAACTAAGCTGCTTTAAAAGAAACATCATTAAAACTGTCAATTCCTTGATGGGTACCTTAAGATTATCAATAAAAACTATGAACTGTGTTTCTCTTATTCCAAAAAGGCTACAAGACCTTGCTTTCCTTTCCATTAATCCCATTTTCCACTGAAGTATGAATATGAACCTTCAACTTTAACACAGGTCTATCAACACTGGGCAAATTCAGGCCTCTTTTTTTTTTGTTTGTTTGTTTGGGGTTTTTTTTGTTTGTTTGTTTGGTTTTTTACCCTTCTCTATAAGAATTTGGTACTGGTGCAAGATTTCACGTTAGAAACAGCAGAGTGAAGTCTTCTACCTAACCTCAAATTATATATAGCACAGGAAGCAATTCTACCATTCCCACTCCCACCTCCAAACCTTTCACTACTACTCTTGATACTTATCCCAGCACAAATTATTTTAAGAGGATGTGGGACAGCACATCCCAAATAATACTTGGCCCAAAATAGTAACTGCCAGCTGTGATCACAGTTTTTGAGCTGTTTTGAATCAGTCATGAAAAAAAAAAAAACAAAAAACCACCACCAACAACAAAACAGATTAGGGTATCACACAGCACAGAAAAGTTGAGGTTGAAAGAGACCTTTGGCAATCCCTTGCTCCAAACCCACTGCTCAAAGAGGCTCAGCTACAGAAGGTTGCAGAGGGTCCCATCTGGTCAGGTTTTGAGTATCTCTACACACGGAGCTTCAACAACTCCTCTGTGCAACTTGTTCCATCATTTGATCATGACCACACTAAAAAAGTTTTTGTCTAATGTTTAGATGGATATTCCTGTGTTCAAAGAATAGCAGTTTCAAATCCAGGTAGGCCCTGGTTTTCCTTATTTCCTCCCCACACATTCAGACAGTGTCTCTTTACTCCTCCCAGGTCACCTGTCCCTACTCCCACCTCCTGTAAATGTCCCATTTATTTTCCCTTTATTTTAGAATTTAATCAGCATCTCCTGACACCTTTGTTTCATTTCCTGATTATCTGAGTGAACTGTTCTTGAGCTTGGAGGAGGTGATCCTTGAAAATCTATTGACTCTCCGTTGAGAAAAGAGACCTCTCTTTTCTCCAGGGCTGGTATTGGAGGATTCTTTCAAATACGTCCCTCAACAGGTCACATTCTGCTCTCCTAAAGTCCAAGGTTGTGATCCTGATTTTTTTATTGGTTCCTCCTTTCAGAATCCTGAGCTCTACCATCCCATGGTCACTGAAGCCACAGCTGCTCTTGACTTTCACATTCCCGACCCATTCTTCCTGTTTGTAAATACTAGGGACAGCAGAGGAATTCCACTCTTCAGTTGTCACCACTCCTGAAACCTCCTGGATTTAATATGCCCTCTTGTGTTGGTCTTCCAGCAAATATTGAGGTCGTCATGAGGCTCTTCCAATTGCCTGAAGAAGGCCTCCATTAATTTTTCTTCAGATCAGGAGATCTATGACATCCACCAAAACATTGCTTTTCTTGTATTACCCACTAATTCTAATCCAGAAGCTCTCAACTGGTTCATTGTCCAACCCTATGATGAGGTAGTGTCAAGGAGTTGCTATCATAGACTGCAGAACCATTTCACAGGAACATCTGCTGCAGTTTTCCCTTCCTCTGCTTTCTAGGGAACACTCACAAACTCAAAGATATACCATTCTGAGGAACCTTATGCCCATTTGAAGCACCATCACAGTTCAGGGTCAAATCAATTGCCCCCCCTGCAAAACACCCCTAATTTGCTGGTGTTGATATTTCTTTCCCAGTCTCCATTCCTCCTACCAGAGACTTCACCACACTGAATTATTAGGCCACATTTTAAAACCTTTTACCTTTACCTTCCCAGAAAGAAGTTTTAATTAAACCTTTCCATCTCTTAATGTAGAGAAACACTCACATGGTCCTGGTTATCCTAGGGGTTTCTGCTAAAGGTCATGTCCATTTATTGTCTGTGATCTTTGCATTTCCCTTTGTAATCTTTGCTTAGCCACATTTAACATCTATAAGCTTTCCTATCAAGCAGGCAAGCTTATTTCTATAGCACTACTTTGGTTGGAGTTGTAGTTGTTCAATTCTGCATTCACATCTGCATCTATCACCACCACAGCATCTCGCTATGTAATGAAGCAATTCTTGTATATTTTTCAAAAGGCTTCTGTGCACATTTTAGCTATGTCAACATGATGCCACATAACTAAACCTTGTCCTGACTAGTGGCAGTGTTTCCACAGTAGCTGTTGTCCTCTACAAGAGGGAAAAGCAAGACAATTAACAAATACATGAATCAACAAAGTGGCAGAAGTAAAAATCTTTGATGATACCAAGTAATCATGTGGCTCTTTTACTGGGATGAGACGAGTCACTCACACATGGCTCAGGCATTTATGAATAGTGTGGTCATCGAAACACACGGAAATAAAAAAAGATTCTCTATCTTCTTCCCTTGACTCTGATGCTGCCAAAAACATTGCAGGGGGAAATATGTTCAAAAGGGCAGGAAGAGTTTGCCTTGGGAAATGTATAAATATTTGTCTGTCCTCAGCTGTATTGTGTAGTGAATTTGAGAAGTTATGATTGTAGAAGTGACACTGAAAGCAAAAACTGCAATAAAACACGACAGTGAAAATAATGGTGCTGCATTACACAATGCCTTTTATCAACAGCATATGCATTCACATTGACTGTACTCTTCATATAAATGGAAACCTTGTGCCCAGACTTTTCACATTGCAGCCTAGTTCTTTCTCTTGCCTAATTTCCCAGTGAGATAAATGGGAACACACTGTCTGTTGTGAATATAGCAGCATCTTGTACTGCATTTTCTGTGTTTCTCTGACTTAGCTTTTCTTTCTTACTGAAACATTTGCACCAGCTTCTCTGTTGTTGAAGTCAGAATCCTCTGTTGCTCCCAGCATTGTATCTGCCACAGCACCACACCTTCAGAGAAGATACTGATATCATTCAGCTTGTTTCAGGTTAGAAAATATGTACAGCAAGATTTGTTCCTAAAAGAGATGAAATAACACCTCAGATCAGATTGGAGAGATCACTCCTTGGCATGTCTAAATCTCACAAATACCAGGAATTCTGGAGATTTGATATCTGAGTCTTGAATAAAAGCAGCACATGATAGAAGAAACAGTTAACAATTCCCAAGAGTTTCCAAGATAAACCTATTTCACAACCCTTATCATTTGGGATTAGAAAAAGGGAGAACAGTTCAGAAAAAAAAAAGCTATTACTATGGACTTGGTCTTCTGTCCTTATTAAA
Organism: Heliornis fulica; assembly: GCA_013399135.1. Lineage (NCBI taxonomy): Eukaryota > Metazoa > Chordata > Aves > Gruiformes > Heliornithidae > Heliornis > Heliornis fulica. Next base: position 299,805 of record VXBZ01003327.1, read on the forward strand.
ACTAGCTTTTCATTTAAGCGCTCTTTGAGTCGACTTCACTAACTTCAACATTTTTCCACATGCAAGGCAAATCATAAGAACATAAAAACCTTAAATTACTTTTTTGTTTGCTTGTTTGGTTTGTTTTTTGGGGTTTTTTTGGTGTGTTTTTGGTGTGGGCTTTTGGGGGGGATTTTTTTTTTTTGTTATTGTTGTTGTAGAACCTTGTCACTATTCCTTCCTATTTGCTACAGCAAAAAAAAAAATTGTCTTCATATGCCAAATCTACTCCCCAAAGCTGTTCCAGGAATACAAGTAATATTCCAGAAAGCTTCCTCTTTCAGTTTTGCTATTGGTATGGTTTCTGGAAAGCAGATGTGCTGTATGTAGACCTAGATACTCTCACCACTTAGGCGCAAGTGATGGGTTTGAGGTATTTCTTCTTCTGGTAGGGGAGCAAATGCAATGAAATTCCTCACAGTTCTGTGTCATTTATTGAATATCTTATATAGGCTTCTATCCAGCTTGTCCTTCAAGTTGTGTCTGATAAATGAAAGTTCAAAACTGCAGAAAAGGCATGAAGAGCATACCTGTTTCTTCAGCATCCTTTCAAAGGAGCAAGTTACACTCCTAAACTGAATTTATTGGGAAAGCATAAAAGCCACAGCACCAAGTCCTCCTCTTCCTAACACACCATGTAACAGAACTAGGATGTAAAATCTGACAAGAAGCAACAGACATACATCTTTGTAGTCCTCATTCAGCTCAAATACAATTCCTGCCTCAGGTAACACTAGGGCAGTGACACTACAGTGCTCTAAGAAGCATTGCCTGGCACATTATCTGTATGCAGTCCTAAGTGGTTTGCTCAAAAGAGATGGTAGAGAGGAAGCAGAGTAAAAGAGGTTTAATGCTAAATTTCTTCACTTGATGCAAAAATCAACCCCCTTGAGTAATTGACATTCCTCAGCAAAGACACACTTTGCTTTTGAAATATTTACCTTTATTTTTTATAACTTTAAGAAAATTTGTGAGGAATGTACACTGTTTTGGTCTTTGTCTTCCTATGATGGTAGAGATTTATTTATAGCCAGGAACTGGAGGACAGTTCTCACGTGGCTGCTGAAAATTAAAACAGCATGTAGGGTTTTGTTCTGTTTTGCTTTTATGCTTTTGCTGCTACAATCTCTCCCTGCATTCCCTAAACCCTTGTTATTGTAACCAGAGCCACATTTTGCATTGCTACAATTGCAGGGTTATGTAAATTCCAAAGGCTTTAAAAGAAAGGGTCTGCAGATTCTGCTCCAAGCCTTAGGGGAGTTGACACAAACAGTTATATCCAACATCTAGGGAGAGACTAAGGCATTCATAAATTGTCGACAGGAAACCTAAGTCTCAACCTCAGCATCAACCTGAAGTTTTCTAAACTTCTTCAAACTTATTGGTCTCATTTCAATTGATTGTCAATTCTTCAGTTGTCTTCTTTTCATTGATGTGCCTTGCTATATTCAGGAAAATTTCCTTCAGTCAATTCTGGAAATCTTCATATGTTCTCTCTCACTTTCTACCAGTGTGTACTGGTTTACTCTGGAGAGCCAACGAGAGAAAGCTCTACATATATGTATTTTTTTTGCACTCAAGGAACTGTATTTTCACAGTGATCATGAAGCTGTACACCATGAAAAAATATTCATTTACTCATTAAGTCTTTTACATTAAAAAGAAAACTACACCAAAAGAGAACAGTCGTACTCACAAAAGACAGCAAGAGTATGCATCGGATCCCTTGTGAGAAGTCTTTACAGCAAATAGGGGTGGGAAGGAGTGTGATACATGTTGCACATCTGTGTGCTTCTGAGTAACCAAATTGTAATGCTGACACTAGCTGTGCATTTCTGTGTGGGCATGGGCAAGCCAATTCATGTTTCTGACTCGGTAGTCTCTAAGAGCAGGATAATAATGCCTGACTCAGAGTCAATGTTGGAAGGCTCTGCGTAAGCTCATCGTAGTCCACAGTGTTTAGACAACTCATCCAAATGAGAAAAATGTTTAGCCCACTTCTCCAGCCTTACTTCTATTTCAGCTTTAAATCACCATTAGTCAAATCACACTTAGACCTCAGACAAAACCTAGATTACGTTATTCCTGAAGTATGTGGAGGTTTTGCACAGCATGGTGCACCCTGATCACCGGAGTGTGCTAATGAGAGCTCAGGGAAATGACTGTTTTTGTGAAAAGGTGCAGCCAGAACTCCCCAGACCATTCAAGACACTAGACACTATAAGGAAGGATGAGGCTGTGGCACTACTCCAACATACTGCTTTCTATGGCTGTTGAGTTTTCCATGTGACCTTAAACTTACTGCAGTGGATATGAAAATATCAGGGCTTGCTGCATTGTTCACCTGCCTCTTTGGCACAAAGCTGATCATAGTAAGTCCTTGGGAAGGAAAACCAAGAAGCACTGCCTCATAGTCACTCTATAACCAGGTTGGTCAGTGCCAAGACAGCATTGGAAAGGACATTCCAAGCAATTCCCAAGTTGTGATTCTTTAAAAAACCAAATCACTACAATGAAAGAGAGGTCTTCAGTAGTGAACAATAGTTCCTACTCAACTGGTAGTTACTGCCACTGCATGGGTGGCAATAACTGTTATTATTATGAAAGTATAGCTATTTAAATCTTATAAAGAAAGACATGACACATTTCTGGAGGTGCAGCTACTCAGGATCCCTGCACAGCTTGGAAGTTTCTACCAGTTTGTTACATGAGCTTATTTGCTTGGACTGAGGAACTGCTCTCTGGAGCTCTGATCCTGTCACTGTGAGCTTGGACAAGTGCCTGAATGTCTTTGCACCCACAACTCCCTTGGAAATCAACTAGTAATGTGGATGCCCAAAAATTCTGGAAAAAAAGAAAAAAAAAACCCAACACAAAAAAAAAGCAAAAAAAGAATGATGCCCAACTGGTCAATGCCAATGTCTGCTAGGGTGAAGGTGTTTTAGGTCACATGATAAATTGTGTCAGTTTGAACACAAAACCTGAAGTATCCACAGCTAACAAATCCTTTTTGTAAATGTGGTCCTATAATAATAACACAACTGGCAGACACAGCAGTGTGGAGTCCAGGGGACCACGTTAATATGTTTTGGAAGAAGGATGTTTCTTAAGGGTCTTTAAGAGGCCAGAAACAACCAGACAGAAGACAAAGAGCAACCAGAAATCAAAGATAGATATATTAAATTGTACATTCTTAATCCACCAAAAGATGGTATCTGAGAACTATACATTTTACTGAGCCAGATAAAGTACTGACAAAATGCTGTTACTTTATCCTGTAAGTTACGTTTCATAACAGTCTGACCTTTCAAATCCTTTCCTCAAATATGACTAGTTTAGCACTCAAAAGCTCTGTGGAACACAGACAAGAAATTCTTATATCCTATAATATCAAATTCCTCAGATTTCAGCCTTGAACCTGAATCAAAACTGATACATGTCTCTTAAATGATAAGCACAGCTTCATATAGACTTCGGTATCTTACCCAAGTATTAAGCAAGGCGGAGGTTGTTTAGCTTTTGAAACCAGTGAAGTCTGCAGCCTGTAATTATTGGACAAGCCAGCAGTATAGCTCCTATGTAAAACCTGAGTTTCCCTAAGCTAACAAAATCCTACTTAGCTTCCAAGCTTGCATTTCCAATAGATACTACTTGGCTCAGCACAATTAGCAAAGCAAGCAGGACCAGGAGCCAATTAGTCAGCTCTGACACATCCTACAACAGAGAGCCTCCAATAGCTGACAGAGTTCAAGCAAGGCCAAAAAAATAATGAAATACTATTAAACATAACTACACAGACTTTTGATACATTTGACAGGGCCGATGAAATAGAAGTATAACAAAGTCATCCAGCTAATGCCAAATGGTGATAAGAAAAAGAAAGGCCTGTGTTGGCCTAGTCATTCAGGGTGGTGAGGTCTAGTTAGGCCTGTATCCGATTCTCAGGACTTTCACTCTCCTCTGCAGGGTAAACAATAGAGGGTGAAAAGAAAGAACAACTGTAACCATATGGATAAAATGTACATTGAAAAAAAAAAAGGTTAAACAAACCAGACAAAACCCACTGATAAACAGTAGTATCACATCACATCACATCACAGAATAGAATAGAATAGAATAGAATAGAATAGAATAGAATAGAATAGAATAGAATAGATGAAAGGTACCTACAATATCACTTAACCCAACTGCCTCAATGTTTTAACACTCTCTAGTGATGCAACTCAGGTGAGCAGCAAAAAGCAGACTTGTGTTGTCCTCTCTCCTTGCTGCAATCAGCTACACCAAAAAATACCTGGAGGCAAAATGACATTGACACAGCCATGGTAAAAATGACCCAAACTAAGAAGTGGCAACTCTGAGGGTGTGGGAAAGTCTGCATACAAATCACTGGGTGTGTCAGATATACAGACGCTAGTATAATGCCATGATTACTACGGCTTTGCTCAGTGAATATGTAAAAGTGAGCTTGATGTTTTAAGAACCATGCACAGTGACCGCTGAACAAACTCAAGTCTGGGTGCATTTGCCTAGGAGCAGTACAACATCCACTATGACCCCACAGCTTCATGGGGCACTCAGAACAAAGCTGAAGTCCAGAGGTACTAAACAAATTTTGTATGGTATCTTGTTCTATGCAGAGACTTTTAAAAATGTTTCTAAATATTGCAGAACTGGGAAAACTGTTTTCGTGGCAGCCATGAATGAATTACTCAAGGAGTTTCACTAGTGATAGGGTCCCTTATTCCCCACCCTATTAGCATCACAACATGCTGTGTGAATGATCCACATCAAATAGAAAAATCTGACCCTAGAAAAAATCTTCCAAAACTCTGGTGAGATTCTCAACTTCAAAAGTCCAAATGCAAGAAAAATAGGAACTTAGAGAGTTCATGGATTTTGGGTCATACAGTATAAACAGAAAATCTAAAAGTAAAACTTACAAATCTGTGCAGCCTGAGCTGTCCCATTACCAGCAAACAAACAGGTAGGTAAGCAGGTAGGTAGAGAGACAGAGAGCATGCTGGAAAGCACATACTCCAAGTCACGCGAACAGTTAATGGCAGCAGCCAGCCAGCAGAAGCAAGCCCAAGATTAACAATGGGAGAATTTCTGATGAAAGTCAAAGAGTATTTCCCATTTCTCTGGAGTCATTGCCACCCCCCAGTCTGGCACCAAACTGCCCAGCTCCCTCCAGCTTCTTTGTGAATTAAGTTTATTCCTGAAAGAGCTAAAGAATCCCAAGAGACCATGACTAATGAGTGCTCAAAGGAAAAATGAAGGTTGCCTATCTCTCCCCATCACTGTGTAACCACTTAGTATTGAGTACCCAGAATTGAACACAGGGTTGCTAGTGTTGTTTCCTCATAGCTCTGAGACATATTTCCTCAGCAGGCTGTTTGGATCAAAGACTTAAGGCAACATCCCTGAAAGAGAAGACAAGGCAAAACACAGATGGGACTTTTTTGCCATCTGCTTCCATTTTAATTTGCTGCACTCCCACATGTCACCAGAGCCTGTAGGGTGGTCAATTGGATTCTGTGTCATGTGCATTCATGGGAGTATAGGACTACAAGGTCATCACGTCCTGTTTCCTACAATCTCAGACACTGCATAATAGACATGTAAATCAGCAGACACCACAGCACTTTTATTCCAGTACCATCACACATTAATGCAAGACTTTTCAAGTGACCAATGGGAAGCAGAATTAGATAATTTTTTCAGTCTGAAGTGAGGAGGTCATTTTCACTCTTAGTTTAAAGCAGCTTACAATGACAAATTTGGTATTTCATCATAGAGAGGTATATCATCTCCCTGACCTCTGGTGTCTGATTCTAGGCATCATAGTTTTGTCCAGTCTTATTTGAACACCCATACTCTGTGGATAAAAATTTATACAGTTACGGATAAGATTTTTTTTATGTCAAAGTGAGTAAAAGCAAAATATTGATATTATGTAATCTGAATTCTATGTTGATATACCTTGCAAAAATCAAGGATGGTAACAGAAAAAAATTACTCTCAAGACTGGTGAATCAGCATTCTTAAACTACTTTTTGTTAAAAGTACAGAGAAACTAAATGAAAATGCTAATACACTATGTCAGGTCAACTCCAGCTTATATTTACAGTATTTTCTTAGATAAGGCTCCAATTTCACAATACCTTAGCTACATTAACAGATGTGTAAATCAGAAAGAGTGTGAGTCTCTGGAGATGTCCAAATAGTTTTGAACATAGAAAACATCACCACTGTAAATAAGGAGGGGATGAGGCAGTGAAGAGTTGTTTGTTAAGTTTTGCCTCTGTTTAAACATAAAATGTGTCATGAAGGGCACAGTAGGACATTTACAGTTTAACACATGTCCCCCAGCAGGTACATGAAGCTATTCTAGATAAGCCCAGACACAGCTGGAAAACAATTCATGGGTCCCCCAAGGAAAATTTCACCTAGTCAGTAAATGCATCTGTTTTTCTCTCTCTAACTTAGTAATGGTGAGTGCCAAAGACTTCATAACATTCAGAGACTGCCTGAATCCTGCTGACTATGAAAGGTCAAGCTTTGTACTTCTGTCATTGGCAACACATTTCAGGGCCTCTACAACAGAGACAGAGAGATTCACTCATTGGGATGCCTGACCCACAGGGCAGTGAAAGTATGAAACAAGCAATGAGGGCAAGTTCATATCTCAGTAGGGCACAGTTGGAAGACAGTTCATATTGGCAGGGCCCTAGCATGGTTATTACTCTATTCCTGCATAAGAGTGCAGGAGGATGCTGACAGATCAGAGCACAGGCGAGAACAAAACCAACTGTCTCTCTGTGCATTCAGCTGTTAGAAACATAGTTTAATTGGTTCCCGCTGTATACACGGCTGCAAAAGTAGCAAAGGACTAAAGTCCCCTCGTGTTTGGTCAAGATCTTGCTTGCTTTCATCTGTTGTGCAGATGCTGATGGGGTCACCTGCCTGGAGGGGGTCAGGATTCTGCCAAATGGATTTAAGCAGGGTACTCACAGTCCAGGCATCCCAGCTTAATGGTCAGTGACTCAGTGAGAAAACCAAGACTGTCTGCTCTAGTGGAAAGCCTCTTTCCTGACAACGTCTGCAAGGAAGAATGATAGCCTGGCAAACCCTCTCCACAGATGTACGTGGTTCAATCTAACAAACAAACCCATTCCACTTAGGGCAGATCTCTCACAATCAGTATCAGCAGTACATCAGTTTCATATTCTCAGTGTAGGCAAAACCTAAACAAAGGGCGGAGAACAGGAAGAAAAACTGAGGATTATAACTAGAGGCTCCGGGAATCCAGAGAACAGATATGGGGGAGAGAGAAAAAAAGGCAGGAAAACCCACGTTGCAGTAGGGAGATATACCTGCATTTTGGGAGAAGTATGATTTTGGTGAATATATGGCTTATCTACCATGTAGGAGGTTAAGTGTGATGTAATAATAAAGGTGTTGTTATACTATTTTAGTTTAATTGTTTAGCTTTCTTAAATTAACACTTCAGAGCATGAAAGACTGCTAAAAAAAAAGGGTCTCTAGCCTATCTGCAGGGAGAGTATTGCTGTGATAGTACGGACTCCCATCAGATTGCAGGCACATGAAAAAGCTGTGCCTCCATCTCCCAAAATACTTAATCCATTAGTATTTGTAAAGTTCTTGGAAATTTCCTGAAGGAAAGTGCTGAATGCAAAGAATAAATTGCTATGTTTATCTCACTATATATATATGTGACTTATCTTGACATATGTGTATAGTGTATGATTGCAGACAAGAAAATATTCTCAGTTAAAAATTTAACTCCTGGTTAAACAGGAAAAGTCCGCTGAGATTGCCCCAGCCTCATCAGAAGCAATCTGGCTAATGAGGGCACAATATCCACAGTGTTCAGAGTTTGATCTTAAACCATCAGAAGGTACAGAACATACTGTATTGTAGGGTGATGATTTATTGACTACATGTTTTCAGAGGGACTGGACTGTTGTAACATTCTTGAGGAAAAAAGGTAGCTTCGTGTTAGAAGGAAATCACATTCCACCTCAACAAGAATCCAGGAAACTTCCATGCATATCTCAGCAGAGACAAGGATGCTTATACAGCTCCACAGTAGTTTTATTCCTCCTCAAAAACGTTGCTCCCTTCAACCTGACAAGGAAAGAAGCAGAATTGGCAGGCTGGTGCAGAGCACCATGGAATTCCCGTGTATTTCTGTCACAGCTTTCTGGTGGTTTGAAAGAAAACAGATGACAGTGTAGGACCAAGAGCGTGCAAAGAGATTAATGATTTTTCAAGACCAGCCTGAAATACCTAAAAATAGCCTTTTTTTTTTTTTTTTTTTTTTTAAAGCATGGAGCCTTCCTGGAAAATGGAAGTGCTCCAAATATTTGTAATTTTTGAAAATATCAGTAACAATCACACTATTGATGAGTAAGCCTGTTTGAAATATTCAGATTTAGAGAAATATTTAAAGGAAAAAGAAAAAGCAAAACATTTCTAAATAACTGGAGGGGTTTAGCAAATTAAATCCTTTCTGAAAATAAATTGTTAGTCTTTGGAATCCACTTTTAAACTAGGGAACAAGGAGATTCTTGATACCTGAAGGACTCTAAAATGTAAGTTTCTGAGGTACCTGGTCAGGCTCCACAACCCACAACTTACACATGGGACTTTTTCTCCTTCATAGAATAGCTGAAAGATCAGAGCATCTTCACAGTGTTTTCTCTCTCAAAGACCACAGGAATATAGAGATGAGTTCATAGAGCCAGATCAGAAGTTCATCTAAACCAGTACCCTATCTCCAAGTAATGGTCAGCTGCAGATGGTTAGGGAAAGCACATAAAAATACCATATATAGTCTGATCCTACCCCTGCTGAATCCTTTTAGTTCTTTAGGCTTGGAGATGGGAGTGTACCCAGATTATCATGTTTAACAGCTACCAGTAGACCCATCCTCCAAGATTTTTCATCTCTTCCCACAGCTTCGTCTTGGGAGAAGGAAATCTTGTCATGTGATATTAAAGCCTTGAAATGTATCCTTGCATGACTTCTTCACAAACCTGGATTGTGCTTCTTGGCAGAAACTTTCCTTCTGCTTTTTCCATGAATGTGTGTGTGTTTGTGTATTTAGTTTATTAAAAAGTTCTGGGAACACATCATCAGAATAGACCTTAAAAAGTTAAATTGAACCTGATCACTTTCTTCCAGGATGAACAGGGCACTGTGTAAGTTTCCATCTCTTAAGACTTCATTGCTCATCAATTATATTCTTTAAGCAGCCTTTATAAAAACATTGCCCCTTCAAAAAATGAACATAGTGCAAAGCCTCCCAAATAAGGTTTGTTCACTACTTTGAATAATAAAAGCCACAACAGAAAAGTCAATCCTGTTTATGCCTACTAAAAATAGTAATATACCAAGGATACAGAAGAGAGTTGTTGGGTCTCACAAATCAGCTGGGCCAGCACATGCAATGCCTGAATTTAAGTCATCTTGGGACACAGTGAAGACAAAAATACCCTTCAAAAAAAACAAGTGTGAACTTCAAAGTGCATGAGCAGAAATATCAACTTCAGAGATTATTACTATAAAGTCAGCAAAACTGGGAAATGAGCAAGCATTTGCTATTCAGGGAGGGAGATTATTTCTCTCCTGCTGCCAAAGTTTTTCCTAGTTCCTCAAGGTTACCTTGATTTCCATTTTCACAAAGTTTAAATACATCCTTCTTATCTCCAGCTCCCAATTCTTGAAATCCAGCAAGCATTCTGATCTCCTCCCTTTCTCATCTACTTCTGTCTTTCCACCTTAAGTAGCTCTAATTTTCAACTCCAGAGAAATATTATCATATTCCCAAAATAACTTTTCTACTAAATCCAAACCCACGAGTAGCTTGATTCTCCTGGTTAGACTTGTTATCCCTCCTACCAGAAGATGTTATCTAACACCATAGAGATGAAGCCAAAATTTCAAGTGTGGAAATGCCACGAGGAAAACAAATTGAAAATATAGATCTACCATGGAACACGAACTTAGGGCAACATACCAACAGGACACAAAGCATAAGGGAGGAAAAAGCGTGTTTGACCACCATCAGGTACATACTTAACACAAAGGGCTAAGAAATCTTGTGGCTGCCCTACCAATAGTGTTGCTCAGCATGTGATACGCTCGTGAGCAAGTGGCTATATGGTTTCCCCTAAATCAAAGTGGGGCATGTCCTGGACATGTCAAGAGAAACAGAATATGAGTACAGGACTGATATCTATCAGAGCTCATTGGAGCTTCTGGCAACACTGAACATATTCTTCTGTGACTTCTACTGCTGTAAACCAGTAATAGCTCTACTGACCTTCAGAGAGTTACACCGCTGTAAAAAAGTGCATTGGAAGAATCAAATCCACTGTGTAGATTTGCCCAAGTCAGTCAGACAGCATTTCAAAAGTAGCTTATAATTTTGTCTGTTTCAGTTTTTTTACTGTCTTAGTGCTTTAACAAGACTCTAAAAATAAAGAGCCAAAATTGCAGGTTACTTTGCGCAATTTGGGCCTCAGTTTCTCCGGACCAAATTCTGGTGCTACTTGAGCTTACTTGTAATTGAAGTAAGCTCAATTGTGATTGAAGCCTGGAATACATTTCTTGAACAATATGGAGCTACAGAAAAACTTTCACTGGCACAGATGAGAACAGACTTTCACTGTTTGTGCCTCAGGTCACTCATTACCAGTCTGAAGACACAAATTCTCAGCTGGAATGCATTTGTCATAGCTACACTGGAGCCCTCATACCTATTTGTACTGGCTGAGAATCCAACTCAATGAATTCCACTTACCTAATTTATCATAGCATTATGAAATTTAATACCTACATGGAGCATGGAAGATAACAAGTCCTCAGCCTGATAATGATTCAGAGTAGTGCCAAAACAGAAGTAACTCCACCGTTAAGTGTAATTGTAGAAAGATGAGAAATTAATCAGATCTACTGCATGGTAGTAGAGTTAGAATGACTGCTACTACAAGCAGTTTTCTGCAAATGCCTTCATTCAAAGCAGTGTGATATTAGGGAACACAACTGGTAAAATGGAAAAGAAACAGCTAAGAAATGGCTCTGTCAATCACCAACACAACAAAAGCACAGGAAAATACATGTAAACTCTTTCATCTAGTGAGCCAGCAATGTGCCCTCATGACCAGGAAGGCGAATGGCATCCTGGGGTGTATTAGAAGGGGGGTGGCTAATAGGTCAAGAGAGGTCCTCCACCCCCTCTACTCTGCCCTGGTGAGACCACATCTAAAATATTGTGTCCAGTTCTGGACCCCTCAGCTCAAGAAGGGCATAGAACTCCTTGAGAGAGTCTGGCGCAGAGCCACCAAGATGATGAAGGGAGTGAAACACCTTCCATATGAGGACAGGCTGAGGGAGCTGGATCTCTCCAGCTTGGAGAAGAGGAGACTGAGGAGTGACCTCATTAATGTTTATAAATATGTAAAGGGTGAGTGTCAGGAGGACAGATCCAGGCTCTTCTCAGCACTGGCCAGTGATAGGACAAGGGGCAATGGTTCCAAGCTGGAACACAGGAAGTTCCATCTGAATATAAGGAAGAACCTTTTCTCTGTGAGGGTGATAGAGTGCTGGAACAGGCTGCCCAGAGAGGTTGTGGAGTCTCCTTTGCTAGAGACATTCAAGACCAATCTGGATGCATTCCTGTGTGAATTAATCTAGGTGATCATGCTCAGGCAGGGGTGTTGGACTAGATGATCTTTCAATGTCCCTTTCCAACCGCTAACATTCTGTGATTCTGTGATTCTGTGAAAATCAAGGCAGTCAGCTTTCTTTCAGTTTAGGAACACACTGTGCTTGCCTGAGAGGTACAGGGGTAAGGAAGAGAGGGTTAGATCTCCATAGGATTGACCTGGGTTTGAAAATTCACAGCAATTAAAGTTCTGAGAGACAAAACTCCCACGCATCCTTCCCCTAAGTGTCAGCAATGGTGTCCTCTGATTGCTCAATCACTGGGTCAGATGGCTGGCCTAGAGGGACTAGATGGGTTTCTGGGATTCCAGTGGACCCTTGGGGAATTTTATGTCAACTGAAGCAGATGGAGCAAAGTTAAACTACTTGGGAGATGCCTTCAAGATGCTGTTCAACTCTTGCCATGCCTTTCTGCCAATGAAATACAGTAAGAAAACTGGACATAGTAAGAAAAAATTTGCAACCGATTTCAAGATGAACAGAATGATCTCTGTTACACGTAAGGAGCACAACTAAAATAAATAGTAGTGACAGCAGCAGACAAGTGATGCAGTGTGGTAAGGCCACTAGCACACACAGAGAATTTGCTTACTCAGCTCTGTGAAACCATGAGGCTGCACTTTGTAACACATAATATAGACATTTAAAATCTCAGGGTTGCACTGTGACTGTTGTAAACTCAAACAGGGAATTGTTTTTTGAAGCAAAACTGAAAATGTCTTCCCTGTCCATATTGGTCTTGTTTCTCCTGCTTCCAGGGTCAGCGCCCACCAGTAGAAAAAACAGCAATTTCCTGGCTATTATAACCTCATCTAAACTTAAGGATGCTGAGTGATGACCCATGCCTTCTCTTGAGATGCTAAATTTATCTCTTTACAGATCAGTATATCCTTTCCTATTCCTCCTCCCACCCTTTCACTCAGTGTGCAACTTTCCCCCTAAATCATTGCTAACAGCACACAGGGAACTTCCAGAATAACTCCCAGAGTTTCAAACCCCTACAGGTATGGTTGCTCACTAGTGGGATGCTGAACTGGAGGACAGAGAGAGGAATTGTGAGACAGAAAGGAAGCAGTTAGCTCAAAACACCACAAATCTGGAATTATCTCCTCCTTAGTTCCTCTTCTCACCCTCTAAGCTTTCAGCACTTCTGTACATATTAGTTCTGTGTTGCTTAATGTGCTTAAGGCAAACTGCTGAAACAGGTAAAAGTGTCTGTGGTTCCCAGACACTTGTCTTGGCTGTGACAGTTTTCAGGCTTTTATTGAGGTATATAGGTTTCTAACAAGTTACTACATTTCTTGAGGATTTTTGTTTCATGTTGCCAGCCAATGTGAGTAGTCTGTTGCTAAGAAAAAAAAAGCAACTTCTTGGAAAATGAGCTGCTAGGCTACTGGAAACAAAATCTAATAAGAAATAAATGGGGGAGAGGAAAAGGATTCTCATATGTCATGGTAAAACAGCCCAGATCCCAAATCGATTCCTTCCAAGTCTGGAGACCTCACCTCCAAAATATACGCCTGCAGGATCTGGCTCTGAGAATACATGCTCCCTTACACGTGCAATCAGTACAGTTGATTTTTCTCCAGCTCAGCCTAGCTTGCTTTACATGGCATGGCTTGGCATGGCATGGCATTCCTTAGTGGGGATTAGACCTTGAACATCTGTCCAGTAAAGGCTACCCCTATTACACTAACCAGCACAGTGTTTACATCAACCTGCAGTTGCTTTCAGCACAACAAGCTAGAACTAATTTCACTTTACCAGGGGTATCTCTGCAAAACTCCCTCCTCCAAATCCTCATCTTTCCTTCGTTCTCCCTTCCTCAGCAACCCACTCTGCCACCCTCAAGAGGAAAAGCATTTTCAGACTAACTCCATTACCAAAACAACTCAGCGCAGGGAGCGCCAACTCACAACAGCCTTTCTTGTGAGTGCTTGTTGGCTGAAGCCAATTACTGACAGCACAGTGCATTATATTGTGCAATTCACATAGCTCCTGCTTCTCTGCCCAGTTTTGTGTTTATGTTTAAGGGCGTCATCTCTCCTTCCAGCAATCACACAAATCAAACATGCTCTCACTGGCAAAGAGCTTTCTAAAGTTACAAGTGCTACCTAAGTATGTCAGCTTCACACAGGAGGCATCAAACTCTTCCAACCATCTAGGGAAATGAGCTGTTTCTAACATGTGTCTCATTAGAGAAGATGCCAATGAGGAGGACAACTGCTTTCACAGCTGGCCCCAGAAGTGCTTCTGTCTCTACCTGGGGAATGAAGAAGTGGCACCCAGGTAGGGTAGGTAAGGATCATTACTTGAATGCAGCACTCAAATTTAACTGTAAATAAATAAAGCTGAGTGTTCCACTGAAAACATCATCTTCTTATGGAGTAGGTTTGGGAATCTCTGGACTGCTGACATGAAAATATAAATGAAGAATTGCCAGCTTTCTGAGGGACTTGCACTACGTGTCTGCAGCAGTGGCTCTAAAGGTCTTTTTCATAGGGAGATTGCCCTTGTAGCAGCTGTCTTCTGCTTGTATGACCCTGCTACAGCTGGTTTTTGGATGTGAAAGATAACTCTTCCCTCTGCAGAAGCAGTGGGTTTTTTGGAGAGCCTGCAGTATCAAGCTGGTACAGGTTTAGTGAGTGACACCCATACACATATTAGGATCGGTTATTTTCAGTAGCTGGGCAAACAGAGTGGGACAGGACTTTATTGTTAGGGAGACAGGAAATTGCCTGTCATTCTCATAAGGAAACTGCTTGCTGCACAATATGACAAGGGATTAAAGAGTTAAAAAAGAAATCCTGCATCGTGAAGTTGCCTAAGGAAGCTGGGTTTTGCCTAGGGCTTATCTGGGCTTTTGCTGTCCTGCTACCAGAACATGAATAAGCTGAATTTCAATTGATTATGTAGTCTTCCAAAGATACCTCCTTCCCTCCCTCTCTCTCCTTTGCCAACCTCCCTCATCCCTTTCACCCCATCCACAGACAGAAGAGTGCAAAAGCCTGCACTGCCAGCCGCTCTGCAGACCTTTGGGAGAAGCAATTAAGCCCAACCTGAATACTGCCTGCTGCGAGGCTGACTTCAGGATATTTCAGAGGAAAAAAAAAAAAAAAACCCCAAAAAAGCAAAAAAAAAAAAAAAAAAAAAAAAAAAACAAAAAAGAAAGGTAAGCAGTACTTGCAAGGATTTGTTCTTGAAAACAAGCAAAACCATGAAAAGAGTTGCTGCAGCAGCTGCACTTACACTGTAGTGCTCTTACACTGCATTCTGCGCAGTTCCTCCTTGCTCCACAGTCTGGTAATCCACATAGAAAAATGCCTGCGCTGCTCCTCTTGCTGGCTGTGCTTGTGTATGAGTCTGGAACTGCTGCTGTTTTCACTTTCAGACCAGCCTCTCTCCAAGTCAAATCCTCTGACGTCAGACAGCCTCTAAGAGATATTTATGGAATGAACAATCTAAAAGTTTCTCTAGGTAGAGCACAGATTGCAGATTTTTAGGATTTGTAATTTTTACACTTTTGGATAGAAAACCCCTCCAAAGTGGGTCAGGGAGGAAATGGTGGTGAACTACAGATGTGGTTGTGTAAGTCCCTGGCAAAAGACAATCCCTGTACTTTTCTCCTCGTGGTATATTATATCCACACCCAGGATGTAACTATCTGTCATGCAAGTCCCCATTTGGAAAGCAGTATTTTCCAGTCTCTCAGCTGTGCCTAAACAGTGTTTGAATCAAGCCTGGCAAAGAGGTCACACGCAGACAGAGAGACACAGTCCTAGCCCACAGCTCTCCGCTGTGTCCAGGTTCTGATCGAACTTAACTGAAACAGGAGTGAAACAGCCCTTCCAAGCACCTTGTCTGCAATGTTTTTCAGTTTTGCACTAAACCCTTCCAGCTGGAGTGGGCCAGCTTCTCTCCTAACTTCAAAATACCTTCTAGAAGTGTAGCATCTCCAATGAATACCAGATTAGGAAATTAATTTCATCTTAGATCTTTATTATGTTCTACCCACTGGCATCTCATTTTCTGCTATTTATTTAATACTGTACAGTATAACATGTTTCACCTGCTGTGAAAACCACTTACACTGTTGCACAGAAAAGATGTTAGAGCAGAAACTGAAGCAAAAGTGTTAGCATTAATGTAAAGCAGTACTTGAAGAATGAAATGCTCTCACAGTACAATCCTGCTGGGGCTAGTAATGATAAATTTGGACTGATAAAACCTCTTTGTTTTGCATTTATTTTGCATTTAGGAGCTGAGCTCAGCTTTAAGCCTGTAAGTAGCAGAAGTCCCATCTAAGAGGGGGAAACAGATCTAAAGATGAAGTGATATATGTTGAAAGTCCTTGATACAGGCCTTTCATCATTTTAATACAGTCCTTGATCAGGCCTTGCCTAATACAGACAGACCTTCTTAAATAGTTCAAAACTTATTCAACGTTTTCTGGAAGAGTCTGCAAACATCCTGCTAATATAAGCCACTATTATATATATATATATATATATATATCCCATCATTTCCATTTGTAAACAGTTTTAAGAAGTATGTGTATTGATACCACTTTTGGAGATGCGAGTGCTATTTCAAAATGTAAAGCCAAGGTTCTTTTCTGCACAAGTTACTGGCAGAGCAAATTTATCATTTGGGGCTATGTGGATTAGTTTTTTTCATATACATATGCTTTCACTTTTCTGCTCTACCATCATCACCTCTGGGCATGAGCCAAGACTCTTTGAAATCAATAAAGATCATCTGATCAACTTCAAAAGGCTTAAAATCAAGTTTGCTCTGATAATTTTCTAATGGCAGCTAGCCCCATACACTTCCATATCATCACTACGACCAAAAGCATTGAGATAAAATCCAGAAGATAATCACGTGTCTTTGAAAAGATTTCCAACCTTATGCTTAAAGGAGAGATCTAAAAATCTAGCAAAATATTCCCAGCCTCAAAGCAGCATTCTGTTGAGCAAAGGAATGGAAAATGTTCTCATATATAATGAAAAATAATAAAAAGAACACCAATTTGACAATACAATCCAGGCATTAAACAAGTGTAATTGTCCCCTCTGGCTATCAGATTTTCCACTTGTCTACTTGAGATCAACAGAAGTTATTCAGGGCCTAAATCCTCACTCTGCCATGCTACATAATGCTCTGCTTGAGGATAAACCCTGGAGGTAAGTTGCTACCTGTTGGAAACTTGTCCCATAGATATCCACAGGGAAATGCAAAGGGCAGAGTGATGTTGGTTTCTCTGCATAGTATCAGAAATGTTCCTCGTGGGTAGTTCTACCTCCCAGCAGCTTTCAGTGACTCAGCTCCTGTGATTAATAAACTTTCTAAAGGACAGTAAAGGCTCCTGGTATTTGCTGAAGATGAGATGGCTATCAAAGACTCCCACTTTCTCTGATAAATTTATAGGATTATATTACATTTTCTCCCTAGAGAGTGGAAGAAAAGGAATATGAAGTCCAGACTATCACATAGAAGTAAAGTATTAATAACTACACCCTGTCTTACCATGTGACACAATCACAAATGGGATTTCTTTACTTCAAAAGATTGCAGCAGGATTGAAATGCCAAGAGGCTGAAAAGCTTTGTTTAGCCATACATGATATGCACTATGAGAGTGAAAGGTGCTATAAACCTGTATCCAACAGTGCATTTCATTTCTATCCTGAAGGGATGTGCCTCTTAATGCGTAACTGTTAAAGTGGAAACATCCATCCTATCAAAAGTGCTACAACATTCCAGTTACTGTGGATTAAGGCATTATATCTATGAACAAGTTGCATTATGGAAATGAAAGGAGGAATAGCCAGTTGTATAGTTGTATAGTTGTATATTCCTAACATTTGCACTCAAACACATAAGAATCACTTCCTAATGGTGCAACAGGAGCCTTTTCTAAAACACACCACAATGATATGAAGAGCACAAAGATCCCATCTGCAGGAGATACTGTATTCCTGTTTCCTATACAGGAGGACCCTCTCCATTGGACTGTGAGTGTGTATATGGGAACATAATTTTCTCCATTTTAAATGCAATTTATTTTAAAAAGTACTTCTCCCAAAATATACTAGAGGCAGGAACTTCTGTGCACTAGACCAACACAAGCTTAGACATTGCTTAACCCTAATAAGCAGAGAACAAAGTGAGACCATCTTCATCACTTAGCACATAACTGGCAAAACAAGAGAGCACGTGTTCCTCAGATCCAAACCAGTCTCAATACATGTTCACATGAGCAACTATATCAATCCAGTTGTCACTTGTGTAGTGCTACACAAAATAATAAACAAAAGGAAATTAAAATGTATTAAAATACTATTCTTGTTGCCATAGTGGAACACACCATTCAGCTCTCTGGTCTAGTACACTGCCTCAAGCAGTAGTTAGATACCTGATGATTCAGAGCATGGAGAATGGAAAACACATAATATCCAGCCAGTTGTGGGCTGGAATATTACATAAGGACTGGAGGGGGTGAAAGAGGGAAGAGGAATTCTTTCTTGAACCCCACAGTTGATCAGCTTACACCCTGAAGCATGAGGCTGTTTCGGATGCTGAGTTTTCTTCCCTTGCACTGGTATTGCTATGGATGTTATTTCTGCATATATTTCAGATTTGGTCACCTGCCATTTTTTTTTTCCAATCCACTGAAGTTAGGAAATGCAAAGCTATGGCATATGTTCAAAAGAATAGCACACACCAAAGCATTCAGAGAGTTCTATCTTTGTCCTCAGATGCAGTCTTGGCCATAGTTTTTAAATCCACCCGGTGATTTTCCTTTCATTTTGCATGACAGAATCCTATTTTCTCTGTACTTTTGGCCTCCAGATATAATTCTCCACTGCACTGACCAGAGTGAAACCACTTGCAGATCTCCTCTCAATATGTCCTCACTTCCAAGGCCTGAAGCAGTATCATGGCTTACCAGGTGCTAGTAAAGAGTTTAAGTGACGGGAAGGGAGGCTTGTGATGTCCTGCAGATACACATGTGCCAGCAAGAAGGATCACTCTAAGACACATCCACATCTGTCTTTGTTCCCATGCAAGGGATTATGCCCTGCATATCACAAAAGGGGGAAGGAAATGCTTTCTAGTGCTGTACCATAGAGTACCTGGGGTGTCTTTTTAGCCTCACAGGATTGTGCAGAGGATGCTGAGTATCATCATCAATGCATGGCACTGGATAAACCTGTATGTAAAGCTAGGCAATGAAATGACAGCATTTTAAACTCAGTTCCCTCCAGTACCAAAGTCGAAAAAGTGACAATTGGGAGAATGAGGTTCATGTAACTGAAGGAGTGCTTCCAAGTAAAAGTAGTTAAGAGTGTGTTAGTATTAAATTCACAAAGGCACCACCACCTCTGCAGTACACTGCAACTGAGCTCAGAGACAGGGAGAGGCTGAACATTCCAAAGTAAATTTAGCAACAGTCTTAGCCCCGATGGACAGTAGTCATACATGGGGATAGAGAGAAGGCAGCATGAGCTGAGAACACCCTGCCTCCACTGCTGGCAGATGAGAAGGCAGGAAAGAGTGAGCTCTGTCCCACACAGGGAGTTGTGGTTAGGCTCTGACTCCTTTGCAGTAGTCAACTAGACCAAAGAGAATTGAGTAGGCCGGACTATTTGGACAGTTGTAAATGGAAATTATTCTGCAGATATATAATATCAGAATTAAACAACAGTTTTGTAATATATCACAGCCCAACTAGCTATTCCCAGAGCTAACTTAGATTATTTTTTTTATTTTTTTCACAAAAAAATATATAGCAAATTCAGGTTAACCAGGGTCCTTTGAGAGCTTTGTGGGACAACAGCTTCTTGGCTCCTTTCACACACATTCTGGACAGACAACTGTTAAAGCACAGATACTTCAAAGAAGCCAGAGATACCACTTTGGGGAAAAGTGGTACGCACATAGTATGCACACAGTAGACAATAATGTAGACAGAAATGCTACCAATGGTATATCATATTAACAGCAATTATCATAAGTTACAAAACATGAGGGGAGCCATGGTTGGAAGGAGACTTTAATTATGTGGACTGTATCACATTTAAGTGTCTTGACTGGCATATTTTTTTTCTTTTCTTTCTTAGACATTCTCACTTCTTGCAAAAGATTTATTTTTAAAAGACTTCAGGAAGCCAAGAGAGCCTATTAGACTAGCAATTATCCTGAGTCACTTCCGAAAATGGTTAAAAACAACTTCTCTGAAAATCTCTTCTGTGGGCATGGATGCAAGTACGTAAGTGGCCCACGGAGTTGAATCTGTAAACCTGAAAGGAGTAACGATCTACAGCTAACTACATTTTTACAAACACTGAAAGAATATTAAGGTTGGAAAATCAAATTTTAGAAAATGACAGTTATGGATATGTTTATCCACTACCCATGCAAAATAGCTGTGGCAGAACATGGGGTAGGATCCAGCTGCGTGCATTTTAGCTCACTACATTTAGCCCAAGACAATTCTCTTTATTCTTTGCAGTTCTTGACACAGATGATGAGAGTCTGATGCTTGTGATGAAGCATCTACAAAACCTGAGTGCAGTCAGAGCTGTTACTGTAGTTTTGGCACTTTCACACTTTTGGGTGCTTTGGTTTACTAATGCTTATGCTTTTTACCACTGTTCTTTCTTTATTATTTGCTAATTAAAGAAAATTAAAACATACCAGTGCCTGATGTAGAGCAATCAAATCAATGAGACTGAACAGCTCTGTCTTTAGAAGAGACAAGTTCTAATTCCATTTTTAACAAATACCACACAGAACTGGGACTCAAGACCCATTAGTACAAAGATTGGCAAGTGAGTTTTATAGCCTCTTTAAAAGAGGAGAAATCTGTGAAAGGTATCTTGTTGGCAGCTACAAATACTGACTTTGCTGAAGACGCTGAGAGTGGGAGTGTGTCAAACAAGTGAGCCCACAGCTGAGTGGATTGGTCTGAGTTTGAACTCTTTTGTCTCATTGTCTTTAAGCAGCATTAGAGACCAGAACTGAGCAGAGGAACCTTAAAAGAGCTTGAACTGTACAGAAGAAACCAAGAGGACTTAAAAGTGTCCCTGGAGTACTAGGAGGCAAAGAGGTATTTCACTAGGGTAAGTGCAGGGTTGTATTATGTAATGGGAGGGCTACTGTGTTTCACACAATAAAAGCCCAACCAAAACATCACAAAAACCCAATGAGCTGAAAAATCTAAAAAATAATAATTCTCATATGTCTAAATTGACTGATGTCCTGAATCCCCAATTTTGTTCTTTTAGGATCCCAAATGAGTTTGAAATAAACAAAGATGGGATGCTAAGCATATTCTAAGACCAAAGAACTACAGATTATCACGTGTTCTAAATGAGTCCATTTTGTTCTGATATACGCTTTACAGAGTAGATGGACAATTGATTAAAAGTAGCAGTGGTGAACCCGTTCAGGTAAAACTTTCTTAGTGTCACAAGAAAAGGCTGTGTATCTTTCATTCTTCATTTTCCTTGATTATTTCAAGTGTAGATAGAAAGGTTTAAATAATATCATAAGTTTCTGTGTTAATTAATGAAATTTATGTCATAAAAATTGTTACTAGAATATTCTTGACCTGATTAGGTACAGTAATTTTCTAAAAACCAGAAGTTTTGTTCCTGCACTTCCCCCTCTCCTCCAAATTAATATGGCAGATCCATAAAGGCTTAAAAATTAATTAGATTTGGATTAACTTATTCAAGATATGAAAGTGTCAGTGTGTATAAAACACACATATATAAATATATATATATATATACAGGACTTGTATACAGTGAGAATGAACTGCTGGTGGTGGGACACTGAATGTGGAAATTTCTGGATCTACTGGTACAAATTCACATGCAGAAAAACTTGAAACCCTGCAGCACAGATATCTTGTACTATTCTTCAAAAATTATTACGGAGAAAATGGAATTTATTCTTCTGAAAAAAATGTTACTTGTTTCCTTTCTCAGAAGTATTTTTTGTGAACAGAGGGAATTTTATGGATGAGAACTTTGCTTTCATAGTTACATGAGTACTGTCTGGATCAGGGCTGTTTTTCATTGCAAGTTACCTGATACTGCTAGACATTAACAATAAACCAGCAGATGTTTCATCATCAAATGTTAATACCTTAGGATTGGCAAATTGTATAGATGGATGTATCTTGTTTGATTAATACTGAAGAATCAAGACACTAAAATGAAATGATGCCAGTGGCTGAGACATAAGCAGTGGCACCAGTGATCGGGGCCATGCTTGAGTAAAGGACAGATATAGATACAGGTTGGTCATAAGAAATGCTCAGAGCATCTGAAAACTCAGTGGTCTATAGCTGACATAGATATAACCACAACTAAACCAATGAGGAACTAAGTACTGGCATGGATGCCTGGCTTCCTCGAAAAGAAATGAATGAAGACATTTTTGCTCCTTTCCCATCTTTGAAACCTGATGAGAGTTGCTCTGTATTACACCCAGCCACAGTAGCCCTCTGAAGACATGCCAGAAGCACAGGACCACCGTAGTGAAGTAATGCTTGTAAGCAGTAGAGGGAATCACAAGTGAGTGGCTTCCTTCCTACAGGATCAAGCCCTCTGAGAATCATTAACCTATCTGAGAGACTAATAACGAGCATCTCCAGAAACTCAGGAATGTAAATGCAACCCAAATGCAGAAGACTAAGTTGGAATTGGTGAATAAAATATTTTGTGAAACCTTGTGCTGGCAGAACAGAATAAAGCAGCTAAAAGGGGCAAGGACAGGTTTTTGGCAACAAATACCTCAACCAGCTTCTTTTCTTCACACTGGTGTTACCAGTCTGATTTTGTTAATATCTGTAAATATCTTTGAGATCTTCCAATGGAAATTACTATTCAAGTTTTTTTAAAATATTATGTAAAACAAAAGTTACAGTGCCAGAATATATACAATGAATCTATGGGAAATCATCATTCTTCCATGTTCCAAGAATTGTTTGAAAGTTCTTAAATTATTTCTCTGGGAACTAGTCTAGCTTAAATGTGTTTATCCTTTGCCTTTTGTTAGCTCATGTTTGCATTTACTGTCCATTAATAATTGAAGAACACAACAGCCTAAGGTACTTGATTCTTTTATGAACTGTAGATAATTCCACATTTCAGTCCTTACATACATCAACAGCAGAGGGAAAAATGGAATGTGGCAAGAAGCCCAGGAAAAGGCAAGTTGAGTTGCATTGGGAATTAGCTGGAAGGATGATAATCTTGCAAGCCAATATTCATTAAGTAATTTTATGTTCAGTGGAAGAAAATTATGATACACACTTGGCACCTGGAGAATTTAAAATGTTAAGAAAAATATTTCAATAACTGTACAAATTGGTTAACAATTGTGATACAAAACAATCATTTCTAAGGTGCCTCATGCCAACATGATTCAGTTTTACTCAGTGGTAGTCTGAAACTCCAAAAAGTAATCTAAAGAACTGCTTATCAGATGGTCTAGCTGTTTTCTGAGATGTTAAACAACCCTTCCTAACATTTTTTCTCTTACAGACATCATTTGGACTACATCCAAATCACAATCACGTCAACAATGTGGGATTACACTTCTGGAGGTGCTTTAGCATACAACAGGGTGTAGGTAAGGCATACAGGGGCATGCAAAAGCATTAGAACCATAAAATAAGAAATCAAAATGTTTTTAAATAGCTAGAACCGAAAGCAGTTAAACACAGTGGACTTTAATTGCCCTTCTGGATTAAATTCATGTCTGTTCTTAAATTATTTAAACTGAGTCAAAATAACAATACCCCCTTCCAAAGTGAGATGTTTAATTACTTCTGCAGCTCATGATTTGCACCAAACTGTATGTTTCACTTGTGCAACTTTTGAAACAAACCATTCAATGCATACTGCAAATAAGAAGAGATGTATTTAGAGGTAAATGTTATATTCCTAGCAACAGTTTAGTTTGTTAAACTAGCCATGTAATTCACCTACAAGGGCAGTTTCTTTCTCTTCAGATCATTTAAATAATTCTCTCAAGTGACACTATTGGAGTATCCCATTTGACACTGATTAATCCTACTCCATGTATCCAGATTTCTGTTCATTAGAGAAAAATTTATTATTTACCTGACAGCAGGCATGGATGGAGATTTAGGTTTGTTTCTTTTTCAAGTAGTGTTTCTCATTTGTGCACCTCAGTGCATCAGACTTGACCTCTGTAAACACAAAAGCTTTTTGCAGGGAGCCCTTACACATTTTGCTAGATGTATGCAACTGGAAAAGTGGGATTTTTAATTAGTTCACAAAATTATAGCTTCTTCAATTATAGCAACTGTTAACATTCCTATCTGCTCTGTTAAAATTGAGCATCTATATGCCAGTTATTTGTACGAAAGAATATGTTTTGAAGAAAATCTAAAAAAAAATCTCAAAAATTAATCCTCCAGGTAAACATAGCAGGGGGTTGGACTAGATGGTCTTCCAGAGGTCCCTTCCAACCCCTACCATTCTGTGATTCTGTGATTTATGTACTGCTGAAACTCATTATTCATGGAGGCAATCTGGTATATGTACTGGCCTATATTTTAAAATATCATATCTAGTACTCAGTGTTTATTAGCTTTGGAAAACTGACTGGAGCTTGTACAAACCACTGCCCTCTCCTGGGGGTCACAGAACAATGCAAACTTGAGCAAATCTACAGAGCACCTGATTTTGTCACAGTATCTACAGTAAAAGATATTCTAATAGGCTAATAATAACTTAATGTGAAAAAACACTCCTGGCATATATTCATCTGTCAAATTACCTCCAAATTCTTTAAGAATCTCACTTTCTGAAACAATGATCCTCAGCGTATGGAGTGTTGTCAAATTTATGACTCACTATCTTGGTTATAAACAGCATGTTAAAGATGAAAATTCTCGACAGTGCTTACAATAAGAGTTTGATTCAGTGAAGAAATAATGGAGATAACATGAAGTACAGTTACTTAGTTACAGTTACAGTAACTTAGAAAAGAGGGTTTATTCTATTTTCAACTTTGGCCAATTTACCTCTGTTCTTCAATCACTCTATGATTCTATGAAAAACAGGTACTGTCATTTGTACTTGTAATCTTAGAGTCCTAATGCAAGAGAATTTAAATTAATTCATTAATTCATGCTTGGGGATTCTTAAGTGAAAGGCGTTAGGAAAGTCTAAATGACGTCTAGATACTTAATCCATGGCCAAGATAATGATTTAAGAGCAACACAGGCTAAAAGTCACATTTTAACATAGTGATTCAGACAGGAAATATGTCTCTTCACATTGGCAAATAACTGATGTCTGCAGTCCCTAGATACCAACACTTACACGTTTGTAAGATTTCTCAATTGTAGACACACAACATCAGCATGTCACAAAATCATGTCTCAATAAAAACACCTGATATTTGAGGCTTGAATGAGAAACAGTGCTTAAATAAGGGCTATTCAACTTGGATTCAAGCAGTTCAAGGGTAATTCCTAATTTTACATTGCTTTAATGTTAGTCCTCTACAAGCTGGTTTTTTTTTTTGTTTTGTTTTGTTTTTTGTTAGTTTGGAAATACTACTTTCCATAGTTGTTGGGATGCTTTATCCTTCAGTAATAGCATGTATATATTCCACCTATTCACAGAATTATACAGGGGGAAACAAACCCTCAGAAAATCAGCTATTCTGCAGATGGTAGCACATGAACACAGCTGCACTGATTTGTGTGTTGTCCTGTGTGTTGAGCCTTGTTTACAACACTATGCAAATACATGGGAAATTACTGGGAAGGTTTGTCTTTGGTGTTTTTAGGTATTCAGTGGCTTAGTACTGAGGGCACCATTTTATTTGCCTTCACTGCAGGCTGTGCTTGCACAACTGGACACATTGCTCAATTCCTCAATGTCTTAATTTTCTCCTCTAAGAAAAGGCATGTACCGACTCTGCAGCTAAATGTGTAAATGCCTAATGTCATGCCTGACTGAAGCATATTATTATATCCATGTTGAAGCACAAGTGAGCCTGTGTATTTATGTATGCTTGTTATGGCAGCTTCTTTAGATCAGTGCACCCAGGAAGCATAATTTCCCTTAATTTTAGCTGTGCTATGCTACTTAGATTATGATGCAAACTTCTGCTTCCCTATAGATGGCTTTCTCATGCAACTTCCTTTATCTCAGTGTAAATATAAAAGTTTCTCATCTGCTCAAGTACTTGTCAACCATCCTAATCAAGCTGATGAGATCAACTGTTATCTCTATTTTCCTTAATCACTCTCCATCTCTTCAGTCTCCCCACACTAACACCACACTTCACTCTTTTCCATCCAAATAAATATGCAGACCAAAAAACCCTCAAGTGGTCTTATACCTTTGTTTCCCTTTGCCTCTGATGTAATACTGCATTTTCCTCTGTCCTTTCATTTTATACATTACCTAAACCATGCAGCTTACTTTTAATGACTGGAGTTCCGCTTTATACTTATATTCTATAGCTTCCTTCAATATACCTCCCTGCACGATGCCCTCTATTTTCACATAATGATAATTGTGAAAGTGAGATCCAGGCCTTTATATTTACCCTTCTGAACTACAAAAAACTTTCACTCCATGGTTGTAATGACCTTGCATCACACTGTTGCATTTTCCTACTGCCTAGTCTCAATGAATGAATTCCTCCTTTCCACCTCTCTTCCCCCAGACTCTCAGAATCCTGTTGCTACTATCATCCTTCCAGTTATCACTCAGATATGCTGCAGGTGATTGTGCCTCCTCCAGTAACTCTCCCATCTTTATTACATTCCTTTGTCTTTAAAGTCCTTGTCCATTCCTAAGACCTTATTCATGACCAAGATCCAGATAGGTTCCCATCTATAATCAATCAATAGACTCAGCTTCATGTTACACTTGCAACAAGTCTTTCCACACTTTCTGCTATGCTAGTTTTCATTCCCAAAAGGAGCTCTTTGCAAAAATCTGTAAAATTATATAACTGTCTTCAAATGCTCTTTATGATAATGTCTGTACAGCAGCTTGGTAGGAGAATGCTAGACTCTCACTATTGTGCTTATATTATCCATGTTGTTTTATTTACCTCTTTTCCTGCATTGACTCCTGCCCTTTCTTTTGGATAGAAAAAGCTGTTTGGTACAGGGATGCTTCTCTTTTTTTTTTTTTATTTTCCACTTTGAATTTACACAGTATTCAATAAAAAAATCCTAATCCATGGCTTCAATTCTAAGACTACTTATAAATCAATGATGACTAATAATTATGGTTCATTATGTTCTGTTGAAGCCGATGGGACTGTAATTCTCTTCCATCAAGAGCATACACATATGCTCTTGACTATATGTCAATATAGTCATATAGTCATATGCAATTACTATAAAAGGCCTTTTTTTTTTTTAGAAGAACTGAACACATGACGCTAAATTTCTCACCAGCTTTCAGATGAAAAAAAAAACCAACAAAACCAAAAACCCCACAGCATTTTCTACTTATGGACACCTAGCGTTTTATCTTGGTCAGAAACAAATCAATAACAGAGTTTGGAAGGTTTTATGACAAACTAGCAAGTAAGGAAAACTATAATGCTAAAGATAAAGGCGGCAGGGAGGAAGGTAGAGAAAATTGCAGAGACAGAACCAGCACTGCATTAGATGTTTCTGTCTTGTCAACACTCATAAACACTTCTTACATTGTAGTTTGCAACACAGGTTGCAGTTTGCCATTTAGAAGATGGGAAAAAAAACCCCAAAACCCAACAATTTTGAAAAAAAGATTTGTTGTCTGTTGCAGTCTTGAAATCCATAAATTTCTCTGTGGAATTTTGTTTATATGATTGGCAGAGGAAAAAGTACTCACACTGTTCTTGCCTTCTCATTCTTAGTATGGTTCTAGAAAGACATTTCAATATTCTTTAAAAAAGACTTTTGAAATAGAGGTCAAACCTCTGCTAACATAAGGGATCATTCAGTACTCATTTAGAGCTATATTTCAGTATCCAAAAGGACTAATCGAGCACCTAATGATTTTAATTTTCTTCTGATTTCCAGTGTGCATTTATTTCATTAAATTACTTCTATTTTTTCTTATGTCTATGTTAGAAGATTCTTTTGCATTGACATCAATTCCCCATAGTGTATTCATATACATGCATATAGCCTCTCATATTCAGCCTTTGTTAGCAAAGGCTAAAATCAAGGCCTACTTGTATGTTCTCATAGAGCAAAATATCAGCCTAATCTTCTAGTAGCCCTTGCTTTCAAAACTTGTGGAAATAAAAAGAACTGACCATAAACACATACAGTAAGTATGCTTGAGGTCTCACCTGGACTGTGTACAAAAATGTGAATGCTTTGCTCCCTTTGTAGGACGCACTTCCAATTCACTGAAGAGCCACAGCTGCCTCTTTTCATTGGCGGCTGTCATCTGAACTTCCACAACCAGAAAATCTTCTGACACTTATAGCTGAATGGATTCCAGATTGTAGGAGAATGTGTTGCCATTAGTCATCAGTCCTACATGCTCGCCTGATTTTTCAACTTAACACTACATTTAATGATTATCCATATCTATTCCTCTAATCCTCACAGTCATGCATCTTCTACGTATCTTGATCTTCAGCACATGACTCTCAGCCTTTTCATCAGAGTTTAATATACAATTCAATTTTTGCACAAAATTATTCATTATTATATTACATTTACATATTGCCTTTGTATTTAAGGACATCTAAACCCTTTGTAGATCAGGCTTTGTCCCAAAAGCAATTTAATCTCATTCACCTCATTACATACTCCAGCTACTGAACACCAGGAGACACAAAATGGCTTTCCACACAGCTAACTCCAGTTTTTCAATGTCCACCACCCAGTTAATCCACAATCCAGCTAAGCTGCTAAATAACACACTTGACCATTATATTTGCAGTTTTCAAAGAATAATGTACTCTCCTGCAACTGTTTCAATACAAACCAAAACAAATGAAAAAAAACCCTACAGCTCCTGGACCTTGAATTAAACATCTCTGTTCTTTCAGAATTATAGTACTGAAATTATGTACTCTTCCCTCCCGAATCCCCATCTCACAGTCAAAACTTACTGAACTCTGTGGTTTCTGGTTCCCTCTTGGCTGCAGGTATTTCCCTCTCACAGTACCTGTTAGACACTTCTGCCTCTGTTGCCTTCAGTATCCCTATTCCTAGGGATCAAGGACAACATTTTTTGCAGTTTTTGAGCAGTTCTGAGGAGATACTATTTCATTATCTTATTCCAATGTCCTGTTTTTATGTCACTCTAATTACCCAAGTAATCTAAGTAATTACTTAAGTATCTAAGTAATATTTTCCATTTGTTTTCATTTTTACCCTTTTGACTTTCACGTCAAATTTAGTTGGTAATTAGTCCTTTTCCATTTCATTCCATGAAGGCTCACTACTTTTGCCTCATATGCTAAGACAGCTATTTTTTCAGTTGGGACAGAAAACCTTTCCCTACTCTCTTTTTTTTTTTTTTTTTTTAATACAAAACCAACATATTTTTACCATATCCAAGTTAAATAAAATTCTATTCTCTGTAATAAAGTCTCTGACTTTCTACTTAATTAATGGACTTGTAATTCTTATAATTTGATCTTTATTACTATGTCTCACCAAAACTAAGGTAAAAATATTATATTTTTTGTGTAACTTTCTAGTAACCACAGAGTAATGGGGTCCTACTATTACTTCTCTAGAAGTTCAGCTCTTGTAACAAGGCAACACCCTCTATTTCCCTCTCACAGGGGTTCTACAGAACCTTATCTGCAACTTTTTATAATAGAATTTTAGTAATAGATGTCTTCATGACATGTAATCTAGAGGGTTTTTTTCCCAATTTCACTTCTAGATTTTCACCTGGCTAAGAGCAGAGAACTTCTCTTCAACCAAGTGGCCTTCCACAGGTGGTTTCAGCCAGAGGAAGTCTGTGTAGCCACCTAGGTGATACATAGCTCTATGGACCTGGTGGGGAACTACTGGTATGCTGATAGAGCAACACACACACCACGTAAGCACAGTCAGGTAGTGTTTACAGACCTCTTTTTTTAATTGACGTGCCACCTTCGCTTTTGGGAAGACAGGTGGTGAGGAATTATGGTTGATGGCCACACCTGTAGTCACCTGCTTTTGGTGGAGATGGAGGTTACTACTCCTTGGAGATAGACTTTGGTTGCTCGCTTTCTCTTTGCCTCCACCTGACAGGAGCCTGAGGCACTGCCGCTTCCCGCCGCCTCGGTGCACGCTGGGTAACGTGCCGCGGTTGCCATCACTACGGGTTCGGCGCCGCCGGCCGCTCGGTGGGCAGCGATGGTGAAAGAAGCCATCCGGGTGTACGCGCGGGTGAAGCCGCTGGGCAGGCGGCAGCAGGCAGCGGTAGGATGGGGAGCAGGCTGCTGTGTCGCCACGGGGGCGGCTGGGGCGAGCCAAAGTTCCCGGGGCTTGCGTATGGTCGGGCCACCTGAAGGCGGCAGGGAGGGGAGTGTGTTTCCAGCCCCTGCCGGTGAGGGCTGCGGGGCCGGTACGCGGCCGGGTGCGGACCGGGAAGCCGCGGCCCTGTACTATTCTCTGGAGCTGTAAGAAGTTAATAAACCCCGAAACACAAGCGGCTCGGGATGAAACCGTTGGGGGAGGGAGCGAGGAACTTGTTTTTGCTGCCTAGTTATCAGAGGAGAATGCTCCGAAGCAAGCTGTCCTGTGCGGCTCACCGACTTTGTGCCGCTCAGCACCGTTCTGAATACTAGAAGGGAACTTTTCACTCCCAGCCCTTGCAAGGAATAGTGCAGATAGCAAAATAATTTCTCAGAAGTCAAGTGTTTAGGTTTTCTCGTTGGCCTGGTTTAAATCAGCTCTGCTCATTTTGTTGTAGCCTTTCCTAATGTATTCATCCAAGGTTTTTTTGGAGGGGGTTGCACTGGGGGCTGTGCTCCGTGTTTTATAATGGCTCAGATATTAAAGTGATTTAGTAAGCAAATTCTATCAAAGAGGCTATGTTTCTGCTTCAAATCTTACTGTACTGGTTACATGGTAACTAACAGAATAGCGTTAGTATGTGCTGGCTTTGTTATACAATAGCTGGAGGAGGATCTGCTCATGTATAAAGGGCTTTTGAAGTAGACAAAGTATTCTGGGTTGCTGTGTTGTTTTGACGTCCTGTTTAACCACAATGCAGTTCTAGAAGCTGTGTGAAGTTTTTCTTTAGGCGACTACAAGTGCTAAGTTTCCATAAGTGTTATAACTCAGGGCTGTGCTGTTCTGTTGGTAACATTGTTTTGTTAATTCATATCTTTGCTTGTTAGACTTACTCAGTTGATGATAATGAGAAAACTCTGTCCAGTCTGGAGATTATCGTGCCACGTGACTTAGCAGATGGGTTTGTCAATAATAAACGGGAGAGCTACAAGTTCAAGTAAGTAAAAAACTTAAGCTTGTATCTTCTGCCTTTAATGAAGTGTAATGATGCAGATCTATAAAACTTGAAAAAGTCTATGCTTAAAACCTAGCTTTCATACAGATAGGTTTATTTTTATATGATTCCATTAACAAAAGGAATACTCGAGCATATTATGCTCCACACCTGAATGACTTTAATAGCATTTGATAAAGTTCTGGGGCTCTTATCTACCCATTGCAAGTCCTACATTGCTAAAGTCTCATTTAAAAAAATTACATCTTTTTTCATCAGTTCTTCCATTTTTACAGCTTGTTTTGAATTTGCGTATGAAAATTGAATGCAAGGCTGTGTGCTCTTGTGATCTAATGAGTTGGTGTAGGCTGACTAATGATGTTTTGATGTAAAACACTGTTTAGAAACTGTGTTTCAGACATAACCAAAACACGCTAAAGAAAATCAGAGATTGTTGAAAGAAATGAAACCACAGTTATACACTCTAAATAGTTTTTAGCAACTAAAAATAAGTACCAGCAATATCAACCAAATATTTTTATCTGTTCACCAGAAAACTGGGACACATCATTTTAAAATTTTGGTGGCAAAGCAAGCTAGGTATATAACCTTCTCTAGTGACTAGGATGAGATTATTCAACTTGGAAAAAGACAATCTTTAGTTTTTATAATAACAAATCAAGTAAATTCGATTGATTTGTTGTTCTGTGCTATTAAGAGCCCCAGATATGCATCTGCAGCTCAGACTGATGTCATTTTACATCAGCTAGGGAAATCTGTTCTGCTGGGAAGAGAGAAGCTGCCCTCTCCCAGCTAGATTAATATGCAAAACTAGCTCAAGTTGCAGATGCCCAAGCCAGCTGTAATGAATGCTGATCTATTTTTCTGACTTTATAATTTATTACAAGGCATGTAGAAATGGATTTTTGAGAAATGCTATGCCTTATTACTCCTTAGACAATGTAAAAATCATGCCATGGTCCAAGCATTTACCTTTCTTCCATTAAACTCAAACTTCCATGCAGTTTATCTATCTTGGTCACCTCAAACATTATTCTCTTCTTGTGTAAGAAAGTAAGAACATGAATATAGACAATTGTGTGAATGACTTGACTGATTAAGTATTAACATGTAGAATATAAGCCTCTATACTTTGTATATTATATTTGTCTGGGATGTTGTACATACTGCCTAATCCTTTCCCTATGAGGAAAGGCTGAGTGAGCTGGGGCTGCTCAGCCTTGAGAAGAGAAGACTGAGAGGGGATCTCATCAATGTTTATAAATATTTGAAGAGTGGGAAACAAAGGGAAGTTGCCAACCTCTTCTCAGTGGCCTGTGGGGACAGGACAAGGAGCAATGGTCACAAGTTGGACCACAGCAGGTTCTGCAACAATCTGAGGAAGAACTTCTTCATGGTGAGGGTGACAGAGCACTAGAACAGCCTGCCTGGGAGGGTTGTGGAGTCTCCTTCCCTGGAGATATTCAAGACCTGTCTGGACGCCTACTTGTGTGACCTGCTCGAAGGAACCTGCTTTGGCAGGGGGGTTGGGCTTCGTGATCCTTTGAGGTCCCTTCCAACCGCTGCAATTCTGTGAATGTAATCCTTTAAAATCCATGGTACCTTGCTATATACTCTGTGAAGTTCTATGTGAGAATACAGTTCCACATAGGAGTCACAACACAGTAGGGCATGAACAGTCCAGGAGGTTTCTGGAACTTTCTAACATACAGTTAAAGAGCTGATGAAGAGAGAAGATCCGCTGCACTTCACATTTGCAAACATGGGAGAACTGATCAGGGATGTGAAATATGGAGGCAGTCTTGGCAACCTCTCATGCATGAGATAATGAAATGCAGGATCCCAAGAGAAGGAAGCAAAGTGAAAAGCAGGATCATGACCCTGGACTCAGGAGAGTAGATTTTGTCCTCTTCAGGAACCTGCTGAAAAGAATTAAGTGGAACACGGAACTGTGAAGAGAAGTCCAGGAGACCTGGCTTATTTTCAAGGATTGCCTTCTCCAAGCTCAGGAGCAGTCCATCCTGATGAGCAGGAAGCAGAATTCCTGCTTGGATAAACAAGAAGCTTTTGACTAAACACAGGCCTAAAAAGGCAGTGTACAAGAAGTGGGAATGGGGTCAGGTGACTCAGGAAATCTGCTGGAGAATAGGATAAGTACCTAGTGAAATGAGCTGAGCTGCTGAGTTTTGAAGGTTCTTGTGTGGAGTACAAAGTCCAGAAGTAGGCCTGTCACTAGTGGCACGATCAGTATGCAGTGCAATGCTGTTTAGTATTAATGACCTGTTTGATGGGACTGAGTGAAGTTTCAGCAAGATCACAGGAAATATGGAACTGGGAGGGATGGTTGACACACCAGATGGTTGTGCTGCTGAATGGCAGCACAATAGCAATTTCATGAAAATCAACAAAGGGAAATGCTCCTAGCAAGGAATAACAGAACAGGCTCAGGGTTGACTGAAAGCAAGCTTGCAGGAAAGGATCTGGAGTCTTAGAAGACAAATACAAAAATACATCATTTGCAGTAAAGAAGACCAACAGCCTCTGGGCTGCATTAGGCAGAATGTTGCCAGTAGGGCAAGGGAGTTAATGTTTCTCTCCTAGTCACTACCAGTGAGGTCATATTTAGAGTCCTGTGTCCAGGCCTGTACTTCAACAAAGGGGCACAAATATGGTTAAGGGACTGGAGTATCTAATGTCAGGAGCAACTGACCTGGGACTGTTTATCCTGGAGAACTCTTGATGGAGAGGAATAGAGAAGATAGAAGCAAATGCTCCTTGGTGGTGTCCAGTGACAGCACAAGTTAATGGGCACAAGTGGAAATACAGACTCACTAAGTTGGAAGATACCTTTGAGATCATCAAGTCCAACCATCCCTGTCCTCTCCTAAACCATGTCCCTGAGAACCTCATCCACCTGTCTGTCAAATACGCACAGGGATGGTGACTCAACCACTCCTCTGGACAGTTTGCTCCATGTCTCAACGACTCCTCTGGACTCCTCCCAACATCCAGTCTGAACCTTCCCTAGCACAGCTTGAGGCCATTCCTCCCTGTTCCACCACATTTGATCTGGCAGAAAGGACCCACCTCTCCATATCCTCCTTTCAGGCCATCATAGGCAGGGACAAGGTCTCTCCTCAGCTCCCTCCTCTCCAGACCAAACAACCCTCAGCCACTCATCACAAGGTGTGCCCTCCAGCTCCCTCACCAGCCTGGCTGCTCCACTCCAGACCTGGTCCAGGACCTCGATGTACCCCCTGCAGTGAGGGGCCCAGAACTGAATGCAGCACCCGAGGTGAGGCCTCACCCGTGCTGAGTAGAGGAGCACAATCACCTCCCCAGATCTGCTGGCCACGCCGCCTCTGACACAAGCTGGAATGCCAGGAAATATAAAAAATGTTTCTACTGTGTGGTGATCAAGTACTGGAATAGGGTGCCCACAGCTGCTGTGGAGCCTCCAAGCATGGCAATACTCAAAGTCTGATGGTATAGCCTCTACTCTAGCTGATACCCTTTTGAGCAAGAGGATTGGAACAGAAGGTCTCTTCCAACCCAAAGTATTCTTTGATTGAGTCAGACAAAAGCAGTTATTTTATATAAGAAGTGACAAAACTTAGTTTGAATCAAATATCTCCTTGTAACTTACAGTGGCTGTGCAGCAGGATAAAGGAGGTAGTTATGAAAAAATGTGAGCCTGGCTATACTGGTAGGATGCTGTAGTTGGTTATAGTGTAATCTATTTATCCAGGTTTCCGTGTGGTGCCAGTTACAAACACTGATTCTCTTGACAGATTTAAAATAAGTGTTGCTTTTTTTTTTCTAAGCCACATCATTTTATCGGAGGATTTTATTGTACAGATCTTGTGAAAGCAGCGCTGTGTACAGCCTATTTATATACAATAGCACAACAGCACACTGTGGTTACGACTACAGGGAAAACATTGTACTAAGTTATGTAAGCCTAATGATGTAAACATTGACTATTACAAGCACAAACAAAAATGTATGAATCAAGTAGTGTTTTAAGATTCTGAGCAATTATTATTTGCTTAATATTTTCAGATTTCAGAAAATTTTTGATCAAGAAGCAAAACAAGATGTGGTTTTTGACAGCGTTGCCAAACCAGTAGCAGAATGGTACGTTGTTGATCTTGCGGGTAATTAGGGTAACACAGGGTCAAAAATAGCTTTCATTGTATCACTTCGAGAAGAGCTAGCTAGTGTATGTCTTGCTGTTGTGAAAGTGGATTCATGTTTTCATTTTCTAAATATTGGCGTGTCTGAACCTTGGGGATATGAAACAATCCCCTGAGAAATTTACATATGCTAAGGTTCCATTATTAACTCCTAAAATAGCAATGCTACAGTTTCCCCTTTCGTTGCATAGGCATAGAAATCTATGTCTAATTAGGCTTCTTGTCTGTAGTATAAGAACACTTCACCTTAGAAGTATATTCCTATATAGTTCATGAAGGGACAAACCCCATTTAGTTTTCATTAAGGTAGGGACACACATTAATAATACCAGTGGAGACGTTATCAAATATTGCTCTTGTTATTTTTGTCTTAACACATAGGACAGTGATTTTTGGTGCTGTTGTTCTTTTCCTGCATATAACAACATCTGTATTTTAGAGTTTGTAAAGGCAAGTATTTAGGACAGCTGTAGAACTCTTCATTCACTGTGTGGGTTGAATGCTTCTCTGAACCTAGTGAATTTTCCAGTATGCCGTTCTCTTAGCTCAGCTTATGCCTACATTTCTGAAGTTCTAGGGGAGAAAGTCTCACAGTAGAGGAAGCAGGATTTCTGCAAAAAGTTATTTTATTGGACTTACTGCTTAGAGCCCAAACGTGATGAGTTGGGAAGCATTACTTTAGGTACCAACTCTTCTCATTCATTGTCTGACCTATCCATTGTTTTAGCTATGATTCTGTAAGTTACTCTTCAGCCTGTGGTACTGCCATGTGTTTTGCTCTGTATGAAAACAGGTATCTCTGGTGGGACACCTAGTCTTTTCAACTTGTTACTTGGAAGTAAAGATGTACCTAGCTCTTTACAACATAATTTTCCCCCTCTATTTTCTTCTTAAAAGTCCCATGTGAAGCAGGAGTGTGATTGAAAGAGAGAATGAAGAGCTAATTTGAAACTTCACTGAAGTTAAATATGCTTACAAAATTAATTGCTATATTCTTCTTTCACCCAGAAGGGATTTCTTTGCTTATCTGAGCTCATAACAAAGAGGTTAAGGTTTACTTGCTTACTTGACTTGAAATATTTCTGTTTATTGGTGATTGCAGACAAAAGCTTCTGTATCTTATTTGACTGTGCCTGGAAAGAAAATGCTTGAAACTCTCATTGTTACATGCTACGGATTGAATTATCCTCAACAAAAAACACAGAGTATCAAAGCTAACTAGCAACAGACAGACACTTTTGGGGCTGTTTTTGTTTTGTTTTTTTTTTTTCTCCTTTGGGGTGTTTTGTTGAATATGGAAAGGTTTTCCAGTTCACCTCTACACTGCTCTACTGGAAGGAGTATTGTTTTCCTTTGTTTCAGTATTGCCTGATACAAGGTTTTTATAAATTGATTTGTTCTATTATTTAGAATTCAGTTTGGTTTTTTTTTGGAGATTTTAAGTAATTAAGTGCTATTGATTTTAATAGCATTTAGGGATACAATTGTCACCAAATAGCTGGAGACTTTTAGACCATTTTTACACTAAAATTGATTTCTAAAACCATTCTTAACTGTCAAGATTATTTTCACTCTGAGGGTTATAGTGTGTTAAAGCTTGTATTCTAATAGACTTTATTAATGTTACTGATATTATGGACGGATAGTTTTGTTTGTGTTTTTATAGTAGAGTAGGCAGTACCCGAAGAATGTTCCTGTTTATCATACTCTTCCTTCATTTGTACCTTTTCTTAGGCAAAAATATGTATTTTGAAATGTCTTCATAGATTCCTTGGTTTACCAAGTTCTTAACTGTGCCTGGAATTTATTTCACACTACAGTTAATGATTCAATTTTCCTTTCCGTTGTGGGACAATAGGAATCGCCCTGTTACTCTGAAAGATCAGTCTTTCATAGCAAATGTTCTTCACTATTTGTTTCTAAGTCAGTGTTATCCTACAGGGGATAACCATAGAAATTATTTCTGTTGTTGGAGTCACTTTACTAAAGGAACAGTTTTTGTCTGTGCATTGTCAGGGGAAAGAAATAAGTAGGATAGCATCAATGAAATAATTTAGTAACATTCTGAGACTCTTGCCATGCGTACTAGTAGTCATGAGAAAATCCAGGTGGACTTGAATACTCAGGGGAAAAAAAATAATCTTGGGCATTGTTTAAGCTAAAAACGGCAATGTTCAGGATTCTGAAGTCTTCCTAGTTTGTTCTTGGATGGATGGAAATAGGATGAAACTTTTTTGTTTTATTTATTTGGTGTGCTTCCTTTGATGTTGGGCCATGACTTTTCTAAGTCCAGTTACATTGTCATCTCGCCTGTGGTTTCAGAGGAACCAGACATGAGTTCATTTAATTTGCTTCTTCAGTCAGGCTCTGCAAACCATTATAAGCATGTGGTTTGCTTAGGGATTTTTTTTAATTATTTTGTTAATGCTTGAGTCATTTTTTTTTTGTGTGTGTGAGCTTTCCTCTTTTCCTTTTAAAGTTATATTCTTGGTATTTCTTTATATTCTCTATGCAGAGCCAATATGATCTTTAAGAAGCAGCACTAATTCTATTGCTCTGTCAAAACATAGAGAAAACATGTATTATCCTCCCTTTTACAGTTTGCAAACAATTAAGCGTTGTTTTAGTCTAACAGCAGAGCTGGTTACATTTACAGTGCTTTGAATATTAAGGTTATGGTGATGATGAATGCAATCAGAATTAAGTGCCTTGGAATTCGTTTTGTTTTCAGTTCTAGTATGGCAAATATTTTGTCTTGATATATTAAAGAATAACACTGAAAATATTTTCTCTTCAGATGTATCATGCAAGTAAGAAACAGCTCAGCTGTTTATAAACCTACTGGCGGTCACCTATGCTTTTTTGAAAGATCAGATAGACTGCAGTGTAACACTTCCATTGCTGCTTAGTTTCTTATTGTGTGCTGTGTTTGTCCTCCAACTCGGCATCTGTAATACACAAACTACTTCCCTTTACTCTTTTCTGGTTTTATTCTGCTGCTTATTCCTACAGAAAATGTAGTCAAAATATTTTGCAGAACATCATCATTATCATGTTGACTAGATTTTGTAATGTCCCTCTTTCCAGTTTTAGAAAATATTTTGCCAGTAATTCCAAATGTTTGGAAAACATATTTACATGATTAGATTGCCTTGTAATACAAAGCCACAGGATGTAGACTAAACAACCTAATGGGACATTTCTAGCTCTACTGAATATGCTCACAGAAATCCAGTCACCATCCTTTGCTTTTCTACTATTTTTTCTTCCTGTTTAAGTCTGTGAATAAGATGACATAATAAAAGTATTTGGATTTGCTGTTTTGTGGTTGGTTTGGCTTTTTGGTTTGGTTTTTTTTTTGGTGGTTTTTTCCTCTCTCACTAAGAACTCAGGGTTGTGTTTTACAAAGTACACAGGCAAAAGTAAAATATCTAGAAGTGTCTTGAAACTAATGGAATTTCCTTAGTTTTTAAAGGGATTTAATTTTCTCTCAGACTGTGCTCTCTTTTTGACCACCTAAGATAGACTAATGCTGAATACTGTCATGGACTTTGGTTAAAAATCACTCTTAAGACTTCAACCATTAGATAAGAAATTGCTTGAAATATGAAATCTGACTTAAGTTTACAAGGTCTTGGTAATAAAATTATTGATTACAAATAAAAGGTTCCAAATAAATTGACCTCTGGTTTTGAATACCTTAGAGCAAAAGAAATAGAATTTAAAAGACTTTAGAACCTTATTTCGGAAATATTTTTAAACAGTTCTACTTTTTTTTTTTTTAGGCTAATTATTAAGGATAGCTAAAAGTCATACCTTCAGAGTGAAAATGTTTTTCCTTATATTCTACATATTTCCTTATATTCTATTCCTATATTATAGCTTTCATTCAGATTATCTTTGTGTCACTTGTCTTTTGTAGTACTCATGGTAGTAGACTTTAAGTAAAAGAAAAAACATTTTAACTGAGGGTGACAGATCACTGGAACAGGCTGCCCAGAGAGGTTGTGGAGTCTACTTCTCTGGAGACATTTGAAACCTGCCTGGGCAGGTTCCTGAGTTACCTACTATAGGTGATCCTGCTAAGGCAGGGGGGGTAGACTAGATGATCTTTCAATGTCCTTTCCAGCCCCTAACATTTGGTCACTCTATGGAACCTTGCTTGCACTAAGCTGTCAGAAAGATAGTTATGTGTTCATTTGGAAATTGGGGGTGTTTTTGAAAGATTATGTGTTACCAAATTTGGTTTCTTCTGTAAATCTGGCAAAAGCATAAAGAAAAAATGCCATACTAAGTTACTTTATTTAATCAAAAGAAAATTTAATCTGAGCTCCATGTGATAGAAGTTACCTAAATACTGAGTCTCTGTAAGGAAAAATCCTCACTGAAAAAATTATTTTCTAGATTCTGCAAAATCCTTCTTTTCAAGTATCATGTCTCGGGGCCAGTTTTGCCAGGATGGTGGTGTTTGGGGTGTTTTTTTAAATTATTTTTTTACAATGAAATCACTATGAAGTTGGGCTTTCTTAGACATATAGACAGAGTGAGGACACTGGTAAAATATTTCAGGTCAGCATAAACTGAGAGGGCTGAAAATATCCCAAGATTAAAGATATTGGTTGGTTTTATTTCTTTAATTAGTCTAGCATTTTAATAGTTATTGAATATTTGTTCCAACCACATGCCTTTATGTTACCAGTCATTTGAAATGACGATTTGAGAACACAAGTTAAAATAATAACGTTAAGCTGAAATAAACTAATGAAGTCAAAGTACTTAATTTCTAAAGATGAAATTTGTTTCTCGTTCCCAGGATTTTCTCTTATCTACATATAAACACTCACAGAATTTAGTCCTTAGAAAGGATTTTTTTTTTAAATTTAAACATTTAGACTTGTTTTATATTATAAACCTAGTAAAAACCTTTCACTTCGAACTTTTTTGTTTTAAAGCGAAGCAATAATAAAAACTATAAATGGCTTGAATATGTCTACTTAATCTTTTTAATCCTTTTGAAGACTGAGAAGCATGTCTTAAAGTATGAGTTCCCTGAGACCTGATATTCATAGTTGCTGATAAATATGGTGGTATGTGGTGTTCTGGATAGGCTCCATTTACTAATTACTGAGACAAAATTTCTGTGTTCGTCTGTCATCCTGCCTATGTAAAAATATAAAGAATAAGGTTTAGTTTTTCTTTCTCTCTTTCATCATGAAGTCTGGAGTAACTCAAAAGGAATCAGCACACTCTGACTTCCCTAGGTAGACTGTCATATTGGTGGTTATAAAACTGGCTCATCTGACAGAGCAGTTTGAAGCATGTTTTCAGAGACTGATAAGGACTGTTTATTTATCCCTTCTTCTGCTGCTATTTCTGTGAATTATGCCTACTATGAACAAATTAGAATAATTAGGTCAGAAGAGATCTCTGTAGGCCATCTGGTCCAACCTCCTGGGCAAAGCAGACTAGCTTCAAGGTTAGACCACATTGCTCAGGCCATTGTCCAGTAATGGTCCTTGTCCAAAGACAGGGCTTCCACAACCCATCTAAATACTTGGTCCAGGGCTTAACTACTCTCACCATGAAAAACATTTTCCTTGCACCCACTTGGAATTTCCCCTCTTGCAACTTGTGACCACTACCTCTTGTTTTACCACTGGAAGCCTCTGAGTGAGTCTATCTGTAATGATCCATTGAGTAATGGAAGGTGGTACTTATGTACACGTATATAAACTTCTTTTCTACAGGTTAAGAGGAAACAACTCCTTGGCTTCCGATTGTGTTTGGTGTGCTTCAACTTGAACTATCTTGGCTCTCCCAGGTTTGCTCCAGTTTCTTTATAACATTCTGCTTTTCTCGGGGAGTCTGAAACTGGACACAGGACTCAAGGGAGAGAACTTGGTTTACTTTTTTTCAAATTTTGATGATAACCTTTCCGTTTGACTGAGCAAAATTGGTCTAGCAGCAGAGGAAGTAGAGTTCTTTGTTATATTTGGACAGATGCATGCCTAATGTCTTGTTAATGACGAGCACAGAAACAAATGAAAACTTCTGTGTCCATAAACTTTAAATAGAACAAATTATCTTCACTGGAAATTAAAACAAAATGTAGTCAGAAAAACCAACCACAATAAAACAACCTCAGCCTGCTTTCAACCTCTGCCTGCTGTCACTGGGCTTTATACTACTATTTATATTGTCTCAGATTTTCAAGGACAAAGTACTGAATTATATTTTAAACTGTAATAATTACCCATAAATTGTCTAGCTCACTTGAGGAATGTTAAGTAGTTGTACACATAATGTATTTATCAATTTAAGTGGAATTGTTTGCATGGATTAGACTCCTGTATCACACCCTTTATTTAGAAACTGGACATCTTTCAGACATGAGGCAAGTCAGGTGACTGAAAATGCCAATACACAACCCTGTAACAGCGATTGATTTAAATAGCTATATAAAGAACATGGAATACTTCGTGTCTAAAACATGTTGCTAGTTAGCTTTGTGAGGTCAAACACAGTCTGTGGTATCTAAAAACCAGTAATATTTTTTCAGTATTTAACCAAACAAGAAGCATTTAGTTCTTTGAAGTCAGCATATAATAAAATTAGAAATTCTACCACAGAATATAAGGATAAAGAAGATTGCAGTGAAACAATACTTATTTATAGATTAAGCATTGCTTGCCTGCAATTAATGTTATTATTTCATTAAAACTGTTATTAGATATTGTTCCCATTTTCTTGTTGGTTTATAATTGTTTCATTTTTTGTTGATTTGATTTTTTTCTTCTGTCATATTCTGATTTCCACAAGGGAAGACTGTTGAATAATTTAAGTTGTTTAGTGATGCAAATTTACTAAACAGATCTGTTTATGCAATAAACACTTTCTGATGAATTCAGAACACTTAGAAGGTAATCATGATGTTTCCTCACCATTTTGCTTTAAATCACTGCTTTGCAGTGATTTAAAGCAAAATGGTTTATACCTTGCTGGTTTAATGCAATACACCTTTATGTACAGCATGCGTGCATAAATATATCATCATGTAGACTTATATCTTTCAGTTTCAAATTGTTATATCTAGAAAGTTTACTATTTTTGTTATCATATGTGAGTGTTCATATAGTGAGACCAGATGTGTTTTCACTGAATTGTATTCAAAATTGTTTTTTTTGAAACACAAAAATAGATAGTAATTTATAAATATGTTTTTTAATTGTATAACACAATCATTTCTTATACTACAAAATCTGGAAAATATTGATGTTCATGAGTCATGTCATCATGAGTTAAATACAAAACATTAAGATTCATTTTGTTTAGTTCTTCTGATCCATTTGCAGAGTGTGACTTCTTTGGGTCTTTCCTGGCAGTCATTTAACAAGTCTCCTACACATTAACAACAAGATATGAAAACATATGAAAATATCAAATGAGGTTGAAGTATGATTGTTTGCAGAATAGCATATGCCTGTTTTCCCAGAAATCTCATCTTTTTCTGAAATCCTTATCTGAACAGAATTTGAGGTCTTCAGCAATTTTTCAAAACTCCTTTATATTTAGACATTCCGGTCAATTACATGTTCAAGGGATTTTGTAATTCACAGGTACAAAGTCCAATCTTTTGCATGTACTGCTCATATACATGGTAACTTAGGTTTTTCCTTTACACATTTATTTTGGCCTATATATTCCTGGTTGTAAAGCAGAGGAGATAATGCTGAAACAACAAAGTATTAGAAACTGGCTTTTTATAACTTTTTTTACTGTTTGGTTTTTGTTCTTGTTGATTTGGGTGTGGGGGGTGGTTGTTGTTCTTTAAAGCTAACGCTAAAAATTTTTGTAGGTATAATCTGTTGGTTTTTTTCCTTATATGTTTTAGCATGTAAGGCAGATGAACTCTGTGAATTTCCTAACAGTGAAAAAATGTATATTTTTTGTCAATTTTTAACAATTGTGTTTTAAAACCTTACTTTTCTCTATTATAGGCTTTGTAGTTCTGAGCTTGGTACTTCTAAAAAAAGAAAGCCCTCCAAGAAGTTCTGATAATCCTAACAGGAGAAATTTTACTAAAAAATACTGGAGACGGACTTCTCCAGCAATATTTTAGCTAATCTGTCTGGAAGTAGTCTATGAACTTCTGAACAGGGAGCTATACAACACTGCAGAAGTTCATGAAAGATCTTTTCAGCAAAGGCTCTCCTTGGATTATGTGCCTTTGATGTGCTTTGTTTGAAGTG
Source organism: Heliornis fulica (assembly GCA_013399135.1). Classification (NCBI taxonomy): domain Eukaryota; kingdom Metazoa; phylum Chordata; class Aves; order Gruiformes; family Heliornithidae; genus Heliornis; species Heliornis fulica. The sequence continues at coordinate 343,547 of VXBZ01003327.1, forward strand.
GTAAAGAGATAATGTATTCAACAAAGTGTCTCCTTAACCATGCCAAAGCTCAGCTTTCTGGGAGGAAAAAACCCTCCAAAGTTCAACGATATGATAACAACGAAGGTGGCATAACAGAAAATAGCCTTTTAGTGTATGATTTTTATGCATGCATGTTTTAAATGTCTCACAAGGCTACCATCAATAACTATGTCAACTGTGTGTTTTCAAAACCTGAGTTTAACAAAGGTTTGATAGTTTTGTTGAGAAAATCTGAACAGCAAAGACTTTGTCTGGATGAAATGACATCTTGCAAAGCAGATTTTACAGAATAGTCAGAAAAGAGATGATGCTCTATCACCTTTCCCCGTAGGTAACCAATTCCATGACTTGTAGGGGCAGCTTTAATTTGCACTTGAGAATCTTAAAGAGTCCTTTTGGTGGACATTGTTTAGGAATTGTCTAGGTTGAAATTACTAAGTTCTTATGTTAAACTCCTGAGTATTTAGTAAATACACATTGGTTTAATTGATTTATTGATTGATTAGGTATTAGTCCACCTATATATGTTACAGTTGCAGTAACAAGTGTTTCAGTGTTTCAGTGTAAAAGTCCTTGGGACAGTGAACTAAAAGTAGATAAATTTAGTATCTATTTTTGCCTTGAAGTCCTTTAGAAGTGGAAAAGTAAGGATATCTTTAGTAAATATTTGCTGTGATAGTAGTTTCTCCTCAAGCTTCATTGCTAAAATATCCTTCATTCCTACTGATTCCAAGATAAGTTCCTTTTAAAAAGTGTGAATTAGTAGCATGAGGTATGGATTTTACATCACTTGATCCATGTAGACTTTATCACATACAGACCTTCAAAACAGACTTTGATTAATATTCAGAAAAACTATACCCATATCGGTGCTCATATATCTGTACATTTTTTCTTCTCAAGAATATACATGTACACATAAACTTTATTTCTTGTAGTTCATAAACTCTTTGTGAACAAGCTGATTCAGTATGGAATTTTCAGTGGGTCTTCCCATCCACTCCTTTCAGGAGATGAGATGACATTCTCCAGCTTGTTTCTAAACAAAAGGAGCTACATGACTCCTGCTTAAACTCCTAGTCCCCTGTATTTTGATGGCTTTTTTCATTCGAATTAGAATGGGAATTTATTCTCCATCTAGTATTCATGGGGTTGTGCATCACTCCTTGAAGGATTTGCCAACAGCTTCACTGATAGTTGCATTTCCTTGCAGGCTTCCTTAGCACCCCAAGCAAGCTTTTCTTGAATTGGCTTAGTTGCAAGTTTTAACATACTCTGAGTGCTGTGAATATGGACAGGGTGTAATTACATATATAACCATACAGTCACATATAAAAAAGATTGACTTTCATCTTGGATTTTAAAGTGCATCTTAACTGTGGAATCATAACCATCACTTTCATACTGCATGTCTGCAATGCAGTACTTTTATTACCTATAATTACACTGGACTGTGAGGATACATTCTTGACACTGACATGTTCACATTTCCTGAACTTTCAGTGTTTTTGGGAAAACTATTCAGAGTTGTGCTGATGCACTGCAATAAATATAGGAAATATATTAATCAGATAACACAAAGGACACTCACTGATTTTTGTATCTTTTTTGGCAGCATATGGTACCCGATATTTTATTCTATGTTTTCATGTGTGATGATTCATAATCAACAGCTTTTAGGGAAGTACAGTGACCTCAAGTTTGCAGCTTCATTGCTTTTTTTTTTTTTTTTATATATACATAGTGGAAAACACCTTTCTGCAGGAGCCACATCATGGTAATTGAAAATGTATATGTTTAACAACTTCAAAGAAGGGAAGGAATCAGAAAATTTAAACCCCCAAAATGCTCAGCCTGGAAGAGCCAAAAAGCAGGGATGTAAAAACAAAGGAGCAACTACATTGGATCAGACCACAGTTCCACCAAGCCCAGTATGTTCTCTTTCACAGGGACTGACAGTGCTCAGGGAAAAAAAACAAACATGCAAGAAATAATACTAATAATAAAAAAGTGTAAGCATGCAGAGCTAAGTATTCTGTAGTTTAGGGACTTTGTGATTTCTCTGTGTTTAGTAGCCCTGAGATATTTACTTTTTTAATGAATTAGTCCAGTCTCTCCTGAAGCCTATGTGAACTTTTAGCATCCAATATATCCATCCTGTTTCAGGGAGTTTCACAGCTGAACTATATTTTGCATGAAGAATTCTTTCCCCTTGCTTGTTTTGAATCTGCCATCTCTGAGTTTCTTTTGATACCCCTTACCTTCTGACAACTCATTACTGCCTTCAGCATTCAGATACTGTGGTAGCGGGCACTGGAATTCCTAAGATAGATGAATGAGGTGTTTTATAGTAATAATTGTTTTGATTTTTAACAACTGGAATCTAGAATCCATATATACTCCGTCTTTGGGCATTTTGGTCTTTGAGAACAGATGTTCACTAGTTTCTTTAAACATGTTTCTGGTTTTGTTTCTGACATCTTCCTGTAATGGATTAAAATAAGCAATTTGGCAACCTACTCGGGTCTTTAAATAAACTTCAGTAAGTTGGGGAACCATTGCGTCTCTTGTGGCGCCAGACCAGCAGTTATCTATATATACATGGTTCTTCTCCTCTTATGCAAGGATTTTACCGTTTTAATTTTTTTAAAATCTCAACTTATCACTTAATAAAAAAATGCACAATAATAATTTCTGCTTTTTTTTGTATTTAGTTAAATTAGTTGTTCCTTAAGCATAGTAAATCAACTCTAATGTAGATTAGGCTTCTGATACATTGTATCAAGAAAATATTTTTTTCTAAGTTCCTTTTTTTCCAAATACTCCCTTCATATATTTTTGTCAGGAGGTGCCAGATTTGTGGTAGAACAATTCTGAGATGGATGAATCCAGGAAACATTTTTTAATTGACTGCTGCTGAAAGGAAAGAAAATAAACTGACAGTCTAATCTGATTTTCTTTTTATTGTATGTCCTGCCAGCTGTAGACTAGAGTCTCTTGAGTTCTGGTTTGATTTGCTATCTGCATATTAGAGTCAGTGATTGATTTCATCACTATTTAATTTTTTATTCTAATAATTTGATAATTTTCTTCACCTTTTTTTTTTACTCTTTCTGTCAAATGGAATTCAAAACAATTGTGTTCCGTGATTTTTACCTCATTGTTTATAGCTGGTCTGCGTAAGTTTAAAATCTTACAGCACTTGAAGTATTCTTCAAGTCCTGGATGGTTCACAATAATTAGCTAGAAACAGAATTAGAAACATGGAAACAGATTTTTAGGTTTTTTGTCTTTTGAGACAGAGCTGTATAAGGGAAATACATGCTAGCTGTATCAGAAAAAAAATTAAACATTGGATACTTGAAATTTTATTTTTAATATCAAGGGAGAAATTAAATGTTGTATTTATATTTCAGATATCAGGCCATTAGAGGGGTCTCGATAAAACTGTGACCATTCATAAATAGTGAAAGACATTTTGCCATTTAATTATTTTGTATGTATATTTATTATGAATAAGAAAAAAATGCTATACTTGCATGTAAAAATATTGCCTTCAAATGTACTGACTTATCAGTTGTGCAATGTAGATCACCATAATTTAGGGGGTTCCTTTTTGTTTGTTGTAATAAGACCCTTTGCCTTTACAAAGTCAGGACCAAGAATCTCTGAGCCACAACTTGACAACAGTGCTTTGTGGCCATGGCTGCTGAGCCGTGTGTCAGCTGCAGCCACAGTCCCACATTTCCTTTGTGGTGTGCAGCTGTGCCACTGTCTTTAAACTTACCTGCTGTTTTGTGGAAATAAGGTGGAGGTTAACAGCGAGAATGTGGTGATTTAGGGAAAGGTACTGTAACTGGACTCTTCTTAGGGACTTTTGCAGCACAATTAAGATATGTGGAAAAGGATGATTGAGTCAGAAAGTTATTTCAGGCAATGTTCTTGCATAGCTGTTATTGCTGTTCCACCATTACCCAAGCTAGGAGAAGTTTGATACTTTAGCTTAGTAGTACTCTCAGATTAATAAAAGACCACTGGTATAACTGTATCCTTACAAGAGTTTCTAACCACAGTATAATATTTTCTGGTTGCAATTAATGAAGCCATATATGAAGTATTTCTAGATTTTTTTCAGTTGTAATGTATTAATGGCCACAATTCCTGACATTGACAGTATTTTAAAGGAGACTAAATATCATCCTTGTAAAAAATCCAAAGAAATATAAATGTACAAAGGTAATGTAAATTGCAATAAATATGATCAACTACTGATGATATTAAATAGGGTAAGCAAAGGAATCAAGAAGTCCTTCAGTTCTAGATAAGTAGTCTGCATTCAGTGGGTTTTCAACTAGCTTGCAGGGTATTCTTGTTACTGAAGACAGTTGCTATGTACTTGTGCATTACTGTTAAATACATTGTAGTTCTATAGTAATTGATCTTAGAAAATATTATGCCTTATATATTAATAATATTCTTTTTTTTCCCTGTAGTGTTTTGTCAGGATATAATGGTACTATCTTTGCGTATGGTCAGACGGGTAGCGGCAAAACTTTTACTATCACAGGAGGAGCAGAACGTTACAGTGATCGAGGCATAGTTCCCAGGACACTATCTTACATTTTTGATGAATTGCAGAAGGTATGGAACATTGTTTTCTGTTTATTTTTAATATCTTGTTTACAAACAGTTAACTATATTGTGAAAGGCTGTCTTCTATCTTGAGAAGAAGCCCTAAAATTAAAACTGAAGAAAGTTTGACATGATACCTTAGTGCAAGAATGCATTGCTAATGGCTTTGGTAACTTTGTTTGTTGTGGTAGACAGAAAATAATGGACAATGTTGTAGAGTTCCTTTGTAATTTTAAAATCTGCTGGGTTTTGTTGGTGCAACATATATTCAAATAATGTAATCTGTTTTCTTGTCTTAATGCACATAATAGCAACACATTTTTTGTATTGTGTGCAGTTCTTCCCACACATCTCATACAGAAATTGATCTGAGTCCTATGTGAAACAACAGTCTTGTATGAAAGCTGGAGCATTATTTTTACTTTTCATAAGTTACATAATTTCTTTTTGTGTGACTGATGCTCAAAAAAAATCAATAAAATAGTAAGAGGAATATTCAGCTGTTTATGTAAAACTTAATTTAAGCTAATGTTATTAGCTAGAATATATTATAAAATGATAATGCTAAATATATCTAGTTATAATTAAAATCCAATTTTAAAGTCAGTAATGCAAATCCTCTAAAGAAAAAAAAAACAACAAAACAAACAAGATAACTAAATTCATTTTTCTTTGTTACTGTTTTTCTTTTGATTCCAGTTGTATGGAATGTTTTTATGTATATATGGTATTAGAAATGAACATCTGATTCACTGAATAAAGTTGGATAGAAACAGTTGGGCAAATTTCCTAAAACAATTAGGGGTGTAGCATATGAACAGGTAAAGATGTAAATAGTAACATATCCATTCTTACTATTATTATTAAGAATACCTTTATTAATTATTTGTAATAATTCATTCCAAAATGAAGAAAAAAAGGAAAAGAAAAAACCCATCTGGTCTGTCTTTACAAAACTAAAAACACTAGTTCACAGATTCACAGAATGTTAGGAGTTGGAAGGGACTGCAAAAGACCATCCAGTCCAACTCCCCTGCCCGAGCAGGATCATCTAGAGTAGATCACATAGGAACATGTCCAGATTTGTCTTGAATGTTTCCAAAGAAGGAGACTCCACAGCCTCTCTAGGCAGCCTGTTCCAGTAATCTGTCACCCTCACAGTGAAAAAGTTCCTCCTTATATTAAGGTGGAATGTCGCAGTTGAGGAAAAAGTGAATGAGACACACACTCTCATAGAGAGCAAAAGCGTCTATCCTTTATTCTCCTAAGATAGCTCTTTTATATGATTCTTTAAGGAAATACTTAAGCTCTAAATTCAAGGATTGGATACAAGGCTTACAAGATATACTTGGACTAACATGATTGGTTACATACTAACATTTATCTCTCAGTTGACAACTATCATTGTTTCTGATCTCCAGATGGCTGGGCTCTTTGTTCTTGTTCAGTCTTCTGAGTTTTATGGTCTCTTTCTTATCTGGAGAGATCTTGGCCAAGGACACAGCGTCCTTGAGAACTCACGGCAACTTCTTGTATATCGGTTGAAGTGCTTTGGCTCCCGCGAGGCCTGTGACATCTCCCCCTCTCTTATCAAAAACAGCGTCGGCCATCTTCTTGGCCTGAGCAGAAAAACATTGTAAAATACACGGTCCCATGCGTAGTACTACAAGCACAATCAGTATAACTATAAACCCAGTTTTTACAATTTCTTTTACCCAAGCAGAAATTCCCCACGACATGAGTCAATCATCAAGCGGATTGTGATTTACCGTTATCTCTCTCGTATGTTCCTTTAGCCATTGTAGTTTCTTGTAGATAGATTCAGAAGATCACTCAAATTAAAACAACACTTACCTTCGAAATCTTCACAACCTTTGCCTTGTGCTAAGAGCAAGTAATCAATGGCCGCTCTGTTTTGTAAAACAGATTTTCTCAAATTGCCCATGTCTTCCGCAAGTTGGGAGAGTACCTGCGTGCTGACATTAGTGAGCTTAACTGACCAACAAGCTAATTTTTGCAATTGACTGAGGGCTTCTGCTGTTCCGATACCTGGTATAATTGATCCAAAGATACGTGCAGCAGGGCCCCACAACTCCACTTTGTCATCGCAACTTTCGTGTAACGTTTCAACAGATCGATAAGTCCGGGTACGATTGCGTTTTGTCGCATGTATCCAATGTTTTGGGGGGGCAGTAACGTAAGTTTTCCCAAATAGCATGGGCCCCCGTGTGTATTTTTTGGAATTCCTTGTCAAGTTCTGTTCCCACATATGAGGTACAGCTCTCATGTTTAGGCTAGCAT